>JAIMZG010000725.1:0-14695 GCA_020466075.1 Colletotrichum coccodes
TTTTCGTGACACGTATTCACATTGAAGAACCCTGGGTGACCACTTTTCTTATAATACACCCCGACCTGGTCCTTACCGACATGGCACACGAATCCATGCCCTCTGACATAGACTCTGCCGCAGCTACTGCTATCGACGTCGAGAAAAGCATTACTAGCGTCCTCAAAGTTACTGACGCCGCGAACCGAGCAGAGTTTGGTGGGAAATTTGAGAGTCACGGCGACAGCGCGTGACCCTGATATGCAAGTCACTAGCTGCAGTTTACACTAGATATCGGTAACACGGGAGAGTAGAAATAATAGAGGATGTCAAATGGACAGGGTCTACGCTCATTCTTGAGAGTAGAAAATATCATCTCTTGTTAGACGTGTCCTCAAGGAAGCTTATATCCTGTAAGAGTGAAATAATTATAAATATAGGGAACAATAAAAGGTACTACAGTAGCCTAGACATCTTTTTTGCGGTTGAACCTGACTTTCGGCCGACATGAGAGATGAACTGCGGCTTTAACGTCAGTGAATCAATCCAAATCTCTCTTTCTTGATTAAATTTTAGGCCGCTGCATTAAAAACTATACTGTAAAATTAAATGCTGATTTATTATCCTCTTTGCAAAATATATCAAAGACAAAGATGCAAAGCATTGAGTCATACGATGGCATGACTTACATGAACAATCTAGATTTATTTACACTTATCTTACAGCCTCTGGCTAGTGAGGTGTGTCGTTGGCCCTAAAATCTACAACAGTCTGTAGTCGATTTTTGTACCGTTTACGAATGAAGTGTTTAACTAATTCTTATATAAGTTTTCCGTTGGTCATAAAGTGAGTTTGCATACCATGAATGCATGTGTACCCTGCTGACGGCTTATCTAGAAGCTCTATGAGGTACGGAAGGGCTCTTTCAGGTTCCAATGCTCCGTGATAAGGGGCTTAGAGACGCATTGACCTAACGGTTAGGGACGGACGGTTTTGAGAAATGTCCGGCCTCCCAATCTTCACAAGGAGTCCACTTGTACTCATCCGACATTGGTGACCTCTCAGCTCGAACCGAGGGATTAGAAATCATTAAATCTAGGGCCTTGCTAACACAACCATGATAACGCTTCTACCTGTGTGTCAACCGCCGACATTCCCGGCCGATTGCATGGTCCAAATGGCATTTTGGCGTCAAAGTTCTTGACAACTCCACTGCAGGCGCACAATGGCGGACAAATTATCGCCGCATTCAGCTAACCAAGTGATATCCTGCCTTGACCGATACTTCGTACATGCAAAGCGCGTGTTCCAAATTCCGGCCGCGTGGACCTTTTTAGTCCGGTGTCAGTTACGACTTTTCCTGACCCCAATTTTGACACTTTCTATAAGAATGTCCATCCGTTCGCAGATGATCAGTCCCAGAGAGTATACCCAACGTGCCTGTAACATTTTCCGCGCCATCTTTGCTTGTTGCGCTAGGACCTCTTCGTATTTAAACATCAGTTCGTAAACTCGACTTTGCATTCCAATCTTCCTGGTCTCTTAGCTGCTCATAGAGCCTGACACAGCAATTATGGCTTCTTCACCTGCCAAACGCTCTGTCCTTATTACAGGGTAAGACAAATTATCCCAGTTGGTTGTGTCTATTTCGGCACTGCTTGCCCATGTGGCTGCTCAGCCTGCTGACGGTCTTTTTCTTCCAGCTGCTCCGAAGGAGGCGCAGGAAATGCCTTGGCTTTGGAGTTTGCAGCCAGAGGCCTCAGAGTCTTCGCCACTGCTCGGTCTCTCAAGTCTGTCAGCAATCTCACGGATCGGGGCATCGAAACTTTGACACTTGATGTGACTGTTCCGGAGAGCATTGCTGCTCTTAAGGAAGAGATCACAAAAAGAACAGGTGGCAAGCTAGACATCCTCTACAACAATGCCGGCGCCCGTGAGTCCTCTACGCCCCCTCGAGAGTTACAATAGCGCTAGAATACTTAAGTCGGTTTGCGCGTTGAACTTTTCATGATGACGAGAGCTAATAACACAAAGTTTATGAGGCGCCTGCCATTGAAGCCGACCCTGTCCGGGTCAGGAGGCTATTCGATGCGAATGTTTTCGGCCTAATGGATGTCGTGACAGCCTTTGCTCCTCTCCTAATCGCATCCGCTGCTGGAGCCAGCAAGACTCCGACTATCGTCAACGTCGCTTCTATTCTCGCCCGCGTCCCTTTTGTCTTTTCCTCCGCTTATAATGCGTCGAAGGCAGCCGTGTCGTCGTACTCTGATACCCTCCGGCTAGAGCTTAGTCCACTTGGTGTTAGAGTTGCAACTGTCTTTATGGGCGAGGTCTCGACAGGCCTCATGTCAACCGACAACATCAGCTTTGGATCAGACAGCTTGTATGCAGGCGTCGAGCATAAGGTGAAAGAGAGAACCACAAACCATGTCAAAGCGTCCATGACGCCTGATGTTTTTGCCAAAGAAGTTGTCCCCAAAGTCTTGGACAGCGACAACACCAGTTATATCTGGAAAGGCACCAACGCCTTCGTCATTTGGCTACTGAATGCTGTCGGTCCTAGGAAGGTCTTCGACTCGACCATGAAAAGTGCCGTAGGGCTTGACGATCAAAGTCTCGTCAAGAAGATATACCAACTAGGCCAGCAATTTGCCAAAGAGGCTAGGACGTGAAAGGGCTGCTTGTGGGATCGTGCTTTTAATTGTCTTTCACCGCTGCATCACCAAACTTAGTTCAACGCGCCCTGTAATTGTTACCTCGGCACTATTGCGCCAATTTAATCTCCCCTGGAGTATCTCGGAACATTTCTCGATGAGTACTTGAGATTATCAAACATGCCTGTCGTACACCCAGAAGCTACTATCTTACTATTATTAGGCCTTTAAGAAGCTTCCTTGGTGGTTCAAATATTCCTGAACTCCTGTCTAATAGGGTCATGGGACAATTGGCGTAAAGCGCACAATGCAGCCCGTGTGGCCATATAAGCAATATTGACAGCAGCGCTTGCACGCTTGCGAGCACTGACAGATCTTTCGAGCCATGAAATGGAAGAACAAATGGCTTTGTAGTCCATTGCACGGCGTGGTCGGATGTTCGGGTGGTATTTGATTTTCGTATACACGCCTGCCTGTCCTCGTCAACTGTAAGACTGGGCCGAGAATGACCGCACTATGCAATATATGATTGCGACATAGGCAGGTCTATGATTGCAAAAGGTCGGCCATCGATTTCAGGCATGCAAGCGCTGTCATCAAGATTGCTTATAGGGGTTACTGGGCGCATGTCGCCAACAGTTCCGTAACACGAATACTCTGCCTATATAGAACATACCAGTAAGATTATATTTGCCTGACTCTACATTATTGTATTACGTGATTATCTCCTGCTCACCCGCCAAAAAAGTAATGAGCCGCTTTTAAGTCTTCTTGTTGGGCTGTTTATGAGTCGTATCTGTGAGAAATCAAGTCTTAAAGCCTTCTTTTCCTGACGAGCAAAGAGGAATCAGTGCGCTCCGCTTTGGAATCTCGTTTTTCAAAGAAGCAATACTCTCTAAGCTCGTCACGTCCAGTGTTAGGATCTCGATGCCCTTTTCTCCAAGGTTGGAAAGCGAAGGGATTACATGCGCGCTTCAACGGCAATCGTGGATCGAACTTTCAGTATTGTTCCTCTTGAGGCAAAGATCGACCCTGCGTTCCGGGTTTGGGAGATGCGCTGTTCACAATGGGCTAGAAGAATGAACGAGTCGTGATAGATGAACAAAACCACAGTGTTCTGTTGATGGACATGTCTCAAATTGACTGCTTGCTGCCCGTATGCATCAGTCTTTCTTATTGAACCAAGGGCCGAGACCCTCTATCCGTCACAATTCATCTACTATTCTGAAGGCGAACACTTGGCAAAAACCAAAAACGCGTATTGCCTGGGTGGGGAACTTCAATGTCTCATTTGATTGTTGTTCTCGCTCAGGGTTACGTGAGGTGCCTTTCGATCAGGGTGACTATTAGGACCGTCAGCAGCTCAGCTCTTCAGCTACTGTCGTAGTGGGGCACTGGCTGTACCAGCTAGTTGACTTCTCCTGTATGTGTGCGTGTATGGCTAACACGAAAGAGGCAAATACACCTCATAACATCCGTTCTACCGGTTCAGTGATGTCTGTCAGCCTGCAAACTCGGCCCTCTTCAGGCTCGCTTTAAGTAAACAATAAGAGAAAGAGCCAACGTCGCTCCCAAGAATTATTCACTCGTGTATTCTAATCAAGTTGTACGAGTATATGCCAAGGTATATCCTTAATCATCTACTGGAGCGCAATGCCATGGTCGCCGGTCCGCTCGGAATGTTTGCTGGCCACATAAACCGAGTTCAACAATAACTAACGGCAGACATATATCTTGAAGGTGTTTGAACAGGTCCGTAAGGGTTGGGTCTGGCGATCAGGCTTACACCTCTGCAGGTGGATAAGGTACTCATAAGGCTAGAAAAGACCGAGATTTAAATGGTATCATCACGAAAACGATTACTCGAGGAGATTACAACGTATTTGAATACTTAGTTGACTGCCTTGAGTTATTCTGCGTGTGGGTCATCTTTGGCATGGGGTGACTCGAATTGATGGATGATCATTGGTTTGATCTTGGATCACCAGTCTTAGCCAGTCGTAATTAAGCCAAAGTCATCATCATCGAATTTCATCAATTTCCTCAGAACTAGAGCCTTTTGTTTCCCATGTCTTAGGGGTACAGCCTTCCAATCCTCAATGGTTTACAGCAAGCGTGGTAAACACAGGAACTTGGGAGCTGTTAGGTTCACTTTGTTGTTTTCTCAGGCTATGAGATAGGCTGATCATGCCTGGATTGCTCTGATCAGACGCCTCTGAATGGCGTCAGAGTGAGTAGCCCGCGTTTGCTTTGGAGGTAGTAGCGTTTGTGTTCATCGTACCGCACCGCACCGCCAGGGTACCAAACCTCCCTGCATAATTCCAATAGCTAGAAAAAAGGCAAGAATAAACAGCGAAAACAACCTGTTGACTGAATAAAGTGCTCTTAATACTCATACAATAAAGTACTGCCAGGTAAGCAACTTTACCAGTAACCTTCCACACATATTATCTGTAAAATTGGGAAGTGATCTTTACACCTGCGTAACTGCATTTATTTGCAAAGAGATGGTTGATTAAAAGTTCGCCATGAAGCTGGTCTGTTGCAAATAAATTAGGACTGTGCCTTTTATTCTTTACCGATTCAGAACTATGTCGCAAAAACGACGCCGTTAATTGCAGCCAGCAATTAACGCCTTATATCCTGTCACAAATTAATAAGCCACGACACTGATGCAAATAAACTTGAGGACAAACAAACAATAAAACTTGGATACAACGATTCTACATCCCTTTGAAGCAGACGATCCGGAAAGTGTCATGGATACTTTCGTTGGTCTCACATAGGAATCATCAAAAACATAGAGAAAGCCTTGCTTCTTGATATTGCCTGTCCGGCCTAACTCAATTCCGTTCCAAGATGTTTCTTCCTCCTCCCTCTCTTCTGATCTGATCGGGCCTGGGGTAGGAAACTGTTGGCTGACTTCTTACTTCCTACATCATCATAAACTTCTAGCAGCAATACAATTGGCGTATGGTTGCCCATCCGTACGGATACACCTCTGATACCAACAGAAACATTGGCTGAAGGGAAAATCATCGTTGTGCCTAAGAAGGTAAAGGGTCCTGAGGTGTAATACTTGTGTTAGGACCTAAGGTCGAACCCTGTCCCCTTACAATAAATAACGTTACTAAGCTAACATTTAGTTTTAAGTCTTACGATGATTCTTTCAACTCCATTTCCAGGTGTACATATTCCACAGTGATCAAAACCGACACACAGCTTCGTCTGCTGATATAACAGGCCCGCTTTGATGTAAAACTCTCAATAATTTATCAAGAGTTAAAAATATAATAGCCGGCTCAAAGTTTCTACCGACGGCTAAACTGGAGGGTAGGGACTGACAAAGCCAAGAAGTTACTACCTTGTGGGTTTGCGTTTTGATTGTGATTACTCAACTGTGCCGCTTTGAAATGACTGGCCTGTACTGGTCCATAAGGAAGCTACATCATCGTCCTCGGTGAATTGATTAGTTTCATTCGATTGACTGGTCGGATTCTTTCTTGCATCTTGCCGATTCCGGAGTCTTGCTTTACTCCGCAGTCGTGGTAGTAGTAGTAATTCATCCTTGATTAATGGGGTTTGTGATTTGGGCTGAAGGCGCTATGAGAGCCTCGGCTAGTCCGTTATATTTAAATTAACCTAGCTTACACAGCAATCAATCGATTAGTGATCAGTTCATAATCCAATCACCTTCGCTTTCCCCTGTGATTCTGCACCTGCTGTCGTTTCCTCTCCCCAGGCTCTCGTACGATCCTCACACTACTGAATATATGGTGTTAAAGATGACATGTACAGAGTCAACTGGCTTGCTTGTTATTCTCCCTTCCCCATTCAGATCGTCATCTTTCAGCTAAAATGCCGCCCTCGAAACTCATCGTTATTGTTGGCATCACAGGGAACCAAGGGTCATCCGTTGCGAACAACTTTCTCGACCTTGCGGGCTGGCATGTTCGTGGCATTACTCGTAATCCATCTTCTTCTGCCGCTCAAGCATGGATCACCAAGGGCGTAGAATTCGTCAAGGCTAATCTGGACGATGTCGAATCTCTCGAAAAGGCCTTCTCAGGTGCTTCCGCCATCTTCGCGGTCACGGACTTCTGGTCTCACTTTTATGATCCAATAAACATCCCGAAGGCACAGCAAGCCGGCCTATCAATCAACGAATACGCCTACAATCGTGAGATAGAGCAGGGTATGAACATGGCCGTCGCCGCGAATTCCAGCACCGTACTGTCGACATTGACGCACTACGTGTTCAGCACCTTGAGCAATACCAAGGCCTGGTCGCATGGCAAATACAACCTCAACTTCCACTTTGACAGCAAAGCAACAGTGACCGCTCGCATCCGCACAGAGCTGCCAGGAGTTGCTGCAAAGCTAAGCACTGTACATGTGGGGATGTATGCTTCCAACTGGAAGCTTGGGATTGGAAGACCTGAACGACAAGATGACGGGTCATTTCTCGTATTGATTCCCAACGTTGGGGAGAATCCTCTGCCGTGGGTTGTGACGAATCGAGATACTGGGGTCTTCGTCAAAGCGCTAGTGGAGCAGCCACAGGGTATGCACGTCTTAGCTTGCTCCCAGATGGCATCGTTCCGTGAGTTCTGGACGTTATGGTCGGACATCTTGGGTAAGAAGGTTGTGTTTAAAGCTGTTAGGCTTGACGAATACTTCAATCCGTTGCCGGAGCCGGCAAGGAAGGAAATGGAGCACTCGCTAGGGTATATCACGGAGTTTGGGTATGTTGGGGCAGACCCTGAGGTTCTCTCGTTGAAAGACCTGGATCCCCATGCCAAAACAACAACCCTGAGAGATTATATAGTTGCAGAGGACTGGTCGGATATCGTTGGTTGATTTGAAAATATATGAAACGGAGTTAATAAATGTAATGTTCTTCACGGTCATGGGGACAAAATATATTGACTGATCTACTAAAACTCTCTCCAAATGATATCGAGACTCTTCAAACGTGTTTCTTAATTCAACCTTACTTGGGCTTCTAGTGCTTGCAAGCTCAGCACCATCAACAGTAGTATTGTTGTCTTTGGTTTCAAGAACCAAACAGGGTACAAAATAAGCAGTGTAATGTCTGGAAAGTTATTTGACACAGAGGTAGACTTTATCGAAACCTTGCATTCATGCGAAGTTCTTACCAACAGATACTTGGTCTACTCTGTGAAGCTTGGGTGATACGCCGGCTTCGGTATGTTTGTAAAGCGCGACGGGCTACGTATGCCAGACCTCAAAAGAGTATGAACTTTCGCTAGGTTTCGGGATTTCATAGCTTAGACTGTAGTACCTAGTAAATTCTAATGATTGGCTACATAGTTGTGAACTAGTCCTGTCTTAGGAAGTGCATAGGTTGTGAACTTGGGTGCCACCGGCCTAAGAGAGTTGGTGGAACTTGATAATAGAGGATTTGATGGAAGCTATTGCCAGGATAAGAATCGATAGAGAACTGTAAGCTCGGACAGCGGAGAAGCAGCGCGAAACTGAAGCCGATATTTAACATAAGGTTCGCTGCCGCCGGTGGACCTTGAGTAAGAGTGACGGGTCTGAAGTTGGACTACGAATTGATGCAGCATTGTCGTCGGTTAGAATCTTCTAGGCGACGGTCATACGGTTCCTCGCAACAGTCGAAAAAAATAACTTCCACTAAAAGACAAGCAACGCCGTAGCTAGACCTGTCGGACGTTGGGCTGAAGCCTCACCACTTTCATTGGGCACCAAGTTGGTATCAGAACGTTGCAGTTCTTTAGAATCGCCATGGGCCTGCTCCTGGCCAAGGTCGGTAATCACCAGCCTCGTCTTGTGATGTTGGTCGAGCGCCCTCATGGCTAGCGGCGGGCTGCGTGTGCACTTACTAGTAGGGAACCAACAAACGTATAGGGATCACCCAGGTTCAAAGCAGAAGGATTAATATGCACAGTTACATCGTAGTCTGAGACTTATCACTAAATCAGCATCAGTTCATTTGCGTAACATAAACTCTCAATAGCACATCCATGTTAATTTGCCACCCAGTTTGGCAGTTTGAAGGCGGCCGAGAGTAGCAAACCGCCTAGCTGTCACACCATTCTTACGGTACCACACCTTTGATGGCTTTCTCGGCGAAACCCGAATTGGCTAGGTCCAAGTTGAGCATTGTTTCAATCTCGCCTACTTTGCTGTTGGTCCAACTGACTTGAAAGTACGCATTGCGTCTATGGCCTGAAACTTATTTTCCTCCGACATTGACCGAAGTTTATGCGAATACAAAGCTGAATTGCAGCACATAACCATTCAAATAATCTAGTAGAACTATTTACTGCATGCATATGACAGGCATTGAGCCCTATGTAAAGTGAACGACGGAACTGAAATTGTGATGTCTGTTTGGCCTATCTTGCTTGACGCAGCATTTCCCGGAACGTAACGTTAGCCCGACACCCTCTCGAGGTGAATAAGACGCATGGCAATTAATAAATATGCAGTGTGTACTGTTTCTTCAGAATGTTTTGACATATTTGGAGCGGTTTGTTGTTTGTCAATTTCGAAGAAGGCTCCCGAATTTTCAAGACCGCCACTCTGGCCCGAGAAGAATCCCCACGGTTGAGGGCATCTAAGCGGCCCCTGAATATAAAGACATTATAATACCCCCTCATAGCTCAGGGGGGTTTCTTGCTCGCATGCTGGAGGACTGGAGTCAGCAGATGCAAACCATATTCTCACATTCTTGATTGCGACCAAATGAAGCTATACACCATTGCATAAATTCCCTACACTGTATCATTGCCAACGGTAACGTAGCCCTCAACTTAAGCAACGGCACCACTGTCGTTTCTCTCTTTCTAGTATCAGACTTAGCACATCTAGACCACCCGAGTTCCAAAACTGCCTCGGTTCATTTTGAATTTCACTACCATATCGCGCTGACCAAAGCCATACAAATACACCACTATCTTGTCCTTCTTGTCTATATCTTCGTGGAGCTACATTCTCTGGAGGGGCACAGCAGGGCCCCGGTTCTCATGACAGACCAACGCTGTGAGATCTTTCAACAACTGAGCCGGAATAAATTTGACCTTTTTTATGAATTAGTCGGTGTAGATTTCTCTGAGAAATTTCTACGTCAAAACGTCTGGGCCCCAATTTGGTGCATGAAAAGGCGATGATGACGTCGTTAGGCTGGGAAGGCAAAACGAGATTGCATGAGGTTAAGATATGATTTCAGCTTTCCGTCTCTGCTTGTTCATGTGCATCACCTCATTATGCCTAGTGTTATATGCTATCACTTGTAATCAGTGTCGTCGCCAAGTTTGCTCATATGAAACCCGCCGCACTGAAGTTTCAACCTCCACTGCCACTACTGCGACATTCTGCAACCTTGAATCCAATTCCAATAAGCTGCAGTTCCGGTCGAGCCAGATGAGGTAGCCAGAACAGTCATGAATGCCGCCATTAAGGTCGATGAGGACATAGTCAGGGACAAGACTATTAAACTACTCGTGGGAGACAACAAGCTCGGTTACGAGAAGCGCACTAACATATGGCAATGCAGTTGTAGAAGGGCGCGCACAATTTTATAATTGCTATGGTACCCTGGCTGGCTTCAACTTCGCACCGGCTTCACTAGATACCTAAATGATAAACGCCTGTCTTAAAGAAGGCTCACCACCGCCGGAGAGGCAGAGCGGCGACGGTGAAGGGCTGCGGGCTTTGCTTCCAATCAAGGCCAAGGAATTGGCAGAGCTGCTTTCGTGACAGCAAACCCAGGGGTACGAGCTAGACTGGTGATGTGGTCCAGAAGGCAGAGACAGCTTCTCAGTGGACGGCGGAAGTTTGCATTTGCTTTCGTGATATGTATCATAATATTCGCTTCATGCTGTGCTATGATACGCAACTTAAACGTCAAACAGTCTGTATACAAAATAAATCGCACATGAAGCGGGTAGGGTAGATCAGAGTAAACCGTCTAGTTGCCCAAGTTAGACATAACATGCTCGCGCCAGTAAAAGAAGCCCGAAAGTGCTGCTCCAGGTCCAACAAGAACACTGCTAGCGATAGATCCCAACCCGCCGAAAATCGCCTGTTTGGTAGGGGCAAAGCCTTCATATCGCATGTTCCAGGACAAGTACAAAATTTGCACGACGGAGGCCAGATCAAACAACGCGTTGCTTCCTGTCGGCAGGCCGACAGGGCTCGAGTCGTACGTTGCATAGATGTTGCTCGCAACATGCACGGTGGCGCAGATACCCGCCGCAAAGGCGTAGGTAAACTTAAGTGGGATAACATCCTTCTTTTGGTACATGGCCACGAAGTCCTCCTGTTCGGTGAGTTTGGCCTCCACCTTCTCCTTTGGAAATCGAATAGCATTGCGGAACTTCCGTATAACGTACGAGATGCCGTTTACCAGAGCCGCGCAGTAGATGGGTGCAGCAGATGCAACCAAATCAACGGCACGTCGCAGCTGCGGGTCTTGGGCCGGCAGGGTTGCAAGGATCGTTGGAATAGCATATCCAGCAATGACTGAAGGCAAGATCGATTCGGCAGAGTTAACAGGGACATACCTTCCGTCCAGGGTGTTAGATCCTCGGAGGACCAGCCCGAGACCGAGAAGTGGCATGATGGCGTTGGCACCGAAAGCTGTGAAAGCAGCGCCAGTCAGAGATGGCCTGGAAACCCTGTTAGGTCAACGATTGAGAATATGTGAACAAGTCAAACATACCAAAGAAGAACAGAAAGTCTGTTTCCAACCCGGTGGCCCTCTGCAAGCCAGATAGCGAGGGCAGAGAAAAGGTTTGTCTTGAATTGTACATCCTGGATAAGGTTGCCGGCCGGAACAATCCTAGGCAAGCTGGAGAATCCTTGAACTGTTGGACCGAGAGCTGAACCACCAGCTGACAGAACTTTGGCCTGTGCTGCAAAGCGGTTCACAAACGTGATAAAATGCGCCAGCCCCCCGGAATTGAAGAGGATGGCTGTCAAGGACCCGAAAGCTAACAACCCGGCAATCTTGGAGGCAATCTTGTTGTTGAGGGGTCTCGCCGGGAGCTCATCGTCGAATGGAACAAGACGAGGCCGGTTCGGCATCGGAAGCTTGAGGACGTGATGGCTCGCTTTACAAATTGGGACAGCCGTGCCGAGGAATCCATCATCCTTCAGTAGCGGGATAAGGTAATTGATGACTAGTTTAGAAATTGGCGACCTGCCTGTTAGGATTTGCTGAAGCTGGTGGCCCTGCGCCACCAAGTTCGTGGCTCTGATGTGACGATTGGCATGGACTTGGCCCAATGCGCTCTCCACGAGCTCGGCAGACTGGCTCTTCGGGTTCTTCTCGAGCATTTCGGTCAGAGCATTAGTGAGGATCGCCGCCGCCTCGATGGCACCGTTGCCTCCCTGTCCGGAGATGGGATCAATCTATGTTAATGATCAGCATCGACAATAAGGGATGTGTAAGTGTTGGAATCCCAACCTTATGACTAGCATCTCCAATACAAACAATTCTTTTGTAGTGCCACTTCTCGAAGACGTACTCCTCCAGAGGAACCAGCGTGGCCATTATGCGATTCTTGTAGATATCGCCAAATGTCACACCGTCGTATACGAGGTCCTTTAAATGTTTATGTGCCAAGTTTTCTAGATCCTCCTTCGAGTACCTCGGGATCTCTTTGCCGTACTTGGTCTTGCCTACACCCTCGAATAGGAACCAGTAGGTTCTGTTGCCAGGTGCGCCGACGATGAGGTAACTATACCCAGTTGAGTGCACCATCTGTTGGGTGCCAGCAGGAAGGTTTGATGGACGCTTTGAGATGCCGAAAATGCATCTTGTGCTAACAGGTACTCCTAGAAGAGGGGTTATTATCCAAGTCCTTAGAATATATCAACTCGAGCTACGATGCTTATTCACGTCTTTTACCACCACCGAGAAATAGCAGAGCTAACAGATCTCAGTGTCACTGGGAATGCAACAACTTACTGGAGTGTTCGTCCTGGGGGAAATAGCCGAGGCTCTCCTCGTGGCCAATCCGCCACATCTCTTCTCTTACGGTGCTGTGAATACCGTCCGCGCCAACCACGATATCTCCTTCAAAGACAGAACCGTCCTTGGTGTGAACGAGCACGCCTCCTTCGATAAGCTCGATCTTGTTCACTCTTTTCTCGGAAATTATCCTGTCTTTCTGCTTCAGGTTGTCGTAGAGGACTTGGAGAAGCATCTGTCTGTCAATAAAAATGGAAGGGTATCCGGTTCTACTTAGGGGTCAGCATACCGCCCACCCTACGATCCATTACTTGCATGAAAGCAACCCCTTTAGGGACGTACCGGTGTTCCAAATGGTGAGTAGCGCTGCGGCTGGGTTCGTTCTTGGCCTTGCCATCTGACCCCCGAAAGGTAGACGCGAGGTAAAAGTCCCCAGCAATTTCTCGAATCGGTTCGTAGCACCCAAGCTGGTCGAGAATGCGGAAGCCGTTAGGCAACAGCCCAATGCTGGCGCCGACCTGTGGCGCAATCTCGGGGTACGCCTCGAGGAGAGTGTAGTCGATATCAAGCCTCTCGAGCATGTTGGCCAGCGACAGGCCAGCGACGCTGCCGCCGACAACAATGACTTTGAACCCCATGTTGAATATCAAATATTGCAGCGTGTTGTGATTTTGGAAATCTCAAAAAGAGTGGAGGAACGGAACGGCAATTGGCAACGCCATATTATTTAAATCTGAAAGACTGATTGCTTTGCATGGCACCATGATGCTGTATGCAACTCTGAGTTCAGGGGCCGCCCGAGTGGACATCGGGCTGGGTGTCATCCGTATGTGATTCGGGTCCTTGTTGACACCCGACCGAACATGTTCGGGCAACATCAGACGACTCGGTAAGCCCCTCCGTAGTTCCAGCCCATGTGTGTTAGTTGCGTGTTGCCCCAACTCCAAGATATGCGCTGCCACGGACTCGGCAATTTCTAGCTCGTCCCATCTTGGAAATGGTTCCCGAGGAACCACCCGCTCCAAAACCCGAGGATCTGTGAGCCACGCGAATGGGCCATTTGACAGGTCAACGGCGGACACAATTTTGATATGATAGAGCCGCGCGGCACTTGTGAGCCTGTGAGATGCGTTCATCTTGTCAGGGCCCTACAGGACTCAAGGCAAGCTGTCCTGCCAATTCTGCACGATTCAGTTGCAGATGATCCGCAGTACGGAATCTTGCTTCTGAGACATTGATCACCCATGTACTGATTATCGCACCGCCCGCCGCTTACTCAGAAGTATCGCAATATTTGAGAAGTTGAAACTACGCATATTGTTGCATCTCGGCATTTGGGGGTGTACATGGGCCGTGGGAAGGGATGCTTGTACAAACATGCGTCTTCCACGGCGGCGCATCAAAAGTAACGGTCTGAGGGAGGGGGATAAGCCACTGACATCTCAGAGTGTTACATGCATTTGAAGCTGCCTGATGGTATTTCGTTCCCGAAGGAAAAAGAATGTGTACAGTTTACGTCACTTAGTATCAAGCTGTCTTTTTTTTCCTGACCTGTCTTGCACAGCAACATATGTCGTGAAGCCTAAATGGACAGTCCAAAGAATGTGAAGGCGGTAAACAGACGGGCCGGAAAGGCAGAGATACGAAAGTGTCTGCGGCTCCATTAAACAAAGCAGCCATCCGTACTGGACGTCGCCACAAGGCTCTTGATCTTTCTCAAGATCCGAACTTTGTCCAAGGTCTGGGTGGTCGCCACAGACTATTCAACTAAACGTCACGCAAGACGACACTGCAAGAAATGACTAAGAACTCGACGGACTCAAAAAGCGACAACAAAGTCCAGCCCGTTAGCGGAGTAATTAGTTAGTGTCGAATTTTGAAACTAGACGGTGATGCTCCCAAACAATCGGACCCCCCACATCCGCCACCTCGCCCCACCCAGCCCCAAGCGTTCGGTGAACACTGTAGACCTCGGTGAGGCCGATCCAACGACGTATCTCCGGCACGGAAAAACACTAGCCTCCAGCTACCATCCTCTGGCAGCCTACTTTTCATCATCTCAAGCACCGACCGCGATCGCGACAAGCTGCGTGTC
>JAIMZG010000726.1:0-22320 GCA_020466075.1 Colletotrichum coccodes
GTGCTGCCCGCGAGTTACGAGAACCCCGTGTCGACGGAGAGCCGAGTAGAGAAGGGTTCTCCTCGCCGGCCTGCTGGGAGCCGTCCGACCCCGCGCGGCGGCTGCGTGAGTTCCCGGCCGGCGCGTCATCGACTAGTTGAGACGGCTCAGGGCGTTCATCCCGTGCTGTTGTCAACGCCTGCGGGCTGTGTTCTGTTTCGGACCCTGCTTCTCGTTGGTGTCGGTGGGAACCCCGGACTCTTTGCGACTCGGGTTCCTCACGATGTGGTCCGTCGATGGCCAGCCGGTCTGAGGTTAAGCTAAGCACGCATGACCAGCTGAGATGGCCCCCTGCTTGGATGGTGAAGGTTGGCCTGCGACTGGCCGAGCAGTTGACATATTCAGAGCGGGCTTCGGGTATCACGACATAACAGACATGCTGTTCAGCTACTTTCAGATAGCGCTGGCAAGTTGCAATTCGGTAGAGGAAATTAAACATATCCTCCGCACAGCCTCCGCAAATGGGAAGGGCTCCCGGCCGGCCCAGTTCACCTTAACCCCACGTGTGGCAACTAGCCGTCCCTCAGTTCAAGCAGCTTTGAGGGGGAAAAAAGGAACGACGGAGAGAGTACCGTGGTGTAGGGGATACATACAAACCTTACCCTAGGACCCCTCCAAACCAGCGGTGATGATTTTCGTCCCGTCTCTGCTGCTTTTCGCCCTAGCTACCTTAGCTCAACCCGCCACCACTTCTCTTTTCTTCTCCTTTTTCTCCCTTACGTCGCACTTGACTATCTCCAACTTCAACCTACCCCGATTCCGCCATCTGCATTCACACGTTTCCCGCATCCACACGCCAGATTCGGAACTTCGTCACGTCGATTGGGCAGCCTTGTTCCGTCAACGGGTCGCAAGCTTCTAGGGACTTGCAGACCGCCATCTCTTGTCAGCCCAAGTCACAGACTTCCGAGGCCGAGAACACGAAAACGAAGCAACAACCAAAAAATAAAAATAAAAACCACACACAGAAAAAACAAAGAAAAGAAAAGAAAGCACATCGCCACGCGCTCTCCAATGACAGCCAGCCACGCAAGCGCCCCAACTCTTGTCGTTGTTTCGAACCCCGCGATTCAATAACCACATCCTCTGTTTGTTTCCTTTTTGCCGTTATTAGATACATTGCTGTCCGTTCTTTTGCTATTTTGATCAGCAGTCATCAGTTATCATCTGTCAGCCGTTAGCTATCAGCGCTGTCCCACCAAGAGATCGACTGGTCAGCAACCGTCCACCACACTTGGCAGAGAGCCGCGCGACCGTCTCAGTCGCGACCGCTCATTGGGTCATCTCATTCGAGATCGCGGGGTCTTGATACGTAAAACCCGCACAAAACAGGGGAGGACCTAAGCCGACTTGGCCCCTTGGCGAAAGCTTGAGCACTGCTCCCAGTCTCAATCTCTCACGTACTCGAGCCAGGCAAATCGTCGCGATGCCTACTCTCGCGCTCACAAACTTCAACATCGTAGTCGGCCTGTTGGGTGGCTGGATCTCGTTGTTCGGGCTCGTGTCGTTCCTGTGCAAGGAGACGTATTACCTCTCCGAAGCCCGTAAGTGCTTGCGACCCGTATCCCCCTCCCCCGCAAAGGGTGAATGGTCTAGAACCAGTGCGCAGATAGCTAGTCACATCGTCTGCTGCGTCTCCCTCGCCTTTCCCATCTGAGCCTTGGGTGGCTGACACACTCCGCAGTGATATCCCTCTTGGCGGGCGTCGCCTTCTCCCCTTCGGCGGCAAACCTGATCAGACCGCTAGAATATGCGGGCACCCCGGCCAACGTCGAGACTGTCACGCTCGCCTTCTCGCGCCTTGTCCTCGGCGTGCAGCTCGTCCTCGCTGGCGTGCAGCTGCCCAGCAGGTACCTCCGCACGCAGTGGAAGCCCATGGCTCTGCTCGTCGGGCCCGTCATGACCTGCATGTGGCTCGCGACGAGCCTCCTGGTCTGGGGCCTGACGCCGCGACTCCCGTTCTTGCATGCGCTGGCCATCGGCGCCTGCGTGACGCCCACCGACCCGGTGCTGTCCAATGTTATCGTCAAGGGTAGGTTCGCCGATCACAACATTCCCAAGGAGCTGCAGAACCTCATCATCAGTGAGTCGGGCGCTAACGACGGCCTGGGCTACCCGTTTCTGTTCTTCGCGTTGTACCTGATCAAGTACGTCGGCGACGGCGGCGAGCAGGTGTCCGGGGGCGCGGGTCTGGCGATGGGGTTGTGGTTCGGCGAGACATGGGGCTATACCATCATTCTGAGCATCATCTACGGCGCGGTCGCGGGCTGGCTGGCCAAGAGACTGCTGAGATGGGCGGAGAGCCACAAGTACGTCGACCGGGAGAGCTTCCTGGTCTTTGCCATCTCCCTGGCGCTCTTCATTGTTGGGACATGCGGGATGATTGGTAGCGATGACGTTCTGGCATGCTTTATCGCCGGCAATGCCTTCACTTGGGACGACTGGTTTCGTCTGGAGACCGAAGACGACTCGTTTCAGCCCACCATTGACATGTTGCTTAACGTCACAATCTTCATCTGGTACGGTGCGGTCATTCCGTGGGACGAGTTCCTCCACAACGACGTGATCCCGATATATCGCCTCATAGCGTTGGGAATATTGGTATTGCTGCTTCGGCGCTTGCCATTCGTCTTCGCAGTTCACCGCTGGATACCCCAGATCGAGCAGGCGAAGCAGGCCGTCTTCGTGGGATTCTTCGGTCCCATTGGAGTGTCGGCCGTCTTTTATCTCTATGTGACAATCGAGTTTCTACACACACTGAACGAGGGCCAAGAGCCTCGCGCGGACGTCGCTCACATGGGCGAGGCCGTCCGGGTCATTGTCTGGTTTCTTGCTGTCTGCAGTATAGTAAGTCTCGCACAACGTAACACATCGAGGTCCGAAATAATCGTCCGTCTAGGTCGTCCACGGCCTGAGCATACCGCTTGGAAAGCTCGGCTACTACGCCCCTCGCACGCTGTCCAGGGGCATCTCCTTCATGAGCGGTGACGGTGAAGAAGACCAGGGACCGTTCCGAATTCGCGGCAGAGTTCTGTTCCCATTCGGCCGGTCGAGGTCCGAAGGGATCGAGGGGCCGACAGCCTACGATACTCAGTCCCGGGCTCAGTCCCATTCCGACAACGAAGGGAGTCGGCCAATCTATAGGATTGGCGGCTCAGTCATCCCCCGGCTACCCGCGGGCGCAGAGGAGCCAGGCACGCCTGCTACTTGGTCGAAGCGGCCCGATCAACCGGGTCAACGTTCAGGGCCCGAGTACGGAGATAGTGCTCAGACAAAGACGGCTGATCAAATTCAGGCGCCGGCGCCACCGCCACCAGAGCTCACAAGTCGTACAATCCGGTTCCCGGACGAGACACCCGCACCTCGGTGATTGCAGAGAGTGCGATACAGATTTTCTGCAAAAGCATTTTTGACTTGAATGTTAGACATCCACGCGGGTGACAGAATCAGGAGGCTAGCATGGTGAGTAGCATGTAAAGCGAACGTCGTAAGTGTGGCTTGTCTATATGCGCTTGAAGCCAGGTGGGATATGCATACAGTATTTACACGGAGGAACTGAGTAGTTAGATAGAGTAATAAGACGCTTCGTTGAATAATTCGCCCTCGGGGTTGGTTCGGGCCACATTTTGCGAATGTATGCAGTGGACGCGCTGCCGGATTGCCATTTTGTACTGGGATATCACCTATTGGTGCTCTCGGTCGATAACTCTGGACTAGGTTACCGCCGCCTTGCGAGTCCAGGTGACAAGTCTAGGACGTTTCGATCAAGGTCAGACGGGTAAGCAGGTTTATGCAACTACTCTGAAAGGTACCAGGGGTTGCATAAGAGTTTGTGCAATCCCCGTTTTACTGCGCAAAGCCCGCTCTGTGCTACCCGACCGGACAAAGTGAGTGACACACGCCTGCAAAGGCTAATGTGAGTTGTGGTGTAGAGGCGTTTGTGCGAGATTCGGAGCGACGTCGGGGCTGAAGAGCAACTCTTGCATCTTGGATTCTTAGGAGGCTGGCAAGCAAAGCAGGCAGTAATCCACACAGACGGCAAGGCTTGGGCTGGACTGGCCTGGACCCAGCGAGAGAGGAGTTGATCGACTTGTTGAATTGCTGTGCTAGGAGATGGCGGTGGTGCTGTTGGCGCAGGTTTAGACGACCATCTGTGGGAAGGGTTGCATTCACCACCGGGTTCCGTTCCTGACGTTGGGGAAGGCGGCAGCCTATCACAGGGCCGGCGATTGACATCGGATGCAAGTAATGCGGCGGGCTGACATCGTGCCAGGCTGTCTTCCGCCGGTTCTTGCGTCGTCACTGCAAGCAGCCAACAGTAGTCAGAAATGGCATGCGTCCAGTGTGGTAGTAGCAATGCTGGTGTTGCAGATAATCGTTGTCTTGCATCTCCAGAAGAAAAGACAGATGAGCCAGTGGCCGAGAGTTGCTTTCCGGCCGGAGGTAAGTTGAAGAGATTGCCTTGTATGCGTGAAGAAAGGTCGTACTGTTTTCTGGAATGCCGAGTGGGTTTTTTCTATACTTTGGATACAACGAACCGGTCGAAGTCAAGTTTAGGGAGCGCCGCAAGGTCGCACGCATCATCTGTTGTTGAGGGAGGTGGGTGGTGTTGCTGCATTGAAGGCGATTTAGGTCCGCTCGACCTTGGTGTTGATACATTAGGTTGGCCGGGAAGGAACCTAGAACGAGAATCCAAGAAAAGCTACATGGCCTCCAGCCTGCGTTGGCTGCAACAACTGTGTAGGCACTGACGCCTGAGACGAGCCGGTCTGCAAGTCAAGTCCGATGACAAGAGTCCGTGAGAAAGTTAGTTTCGCGGCACCGGGCTGGTTCGGTGAAATTCGAACCCAAGAGAATAGGCCAAGTTGCTGTCCCCGTCCAATGTGTGCACGAGCACACAGTGTTTTGGTCACGAACAAGACTTTGCACCTACTAGCATAGCGAGAAGCGAGAAAGGAGTCTCCCAGGAGTTGCCGCCCATTGCGTATCACGAGACTTGGCTAAATGCGTCTTGGTGGAGAAGCTGAAGGGGAGAAAACCTGGTGAGCGAGAGCAGTTACGAACAAGGCCGAGATCGTATCCGGACTTTGGGAGGAGGTCAAGTAGGCTCGTTGCCTCAACATCAAGCAGCAACCTGCAAAATGAGGAGGACTGACGTTGGTTATCGATGAGGGGCAAGGCGCGAGGTGCGAGGTGAGGCAGGGAAGTTAGTGGCGGCACTGCAACTTTGCATCGCCGGTGCATATAGCATCCTGGCCACACGTCAGGGACTCGGGGCAATCAGGGCAGGCTGAGCTAACAGGGTCAAGGACCTAAGGGGCCTTACAGGTATGAGAAACAGTGGAATGGGAGGAGGCGATCTGAGGAATGTGTGGTGCTCTCTGGACTGAAGTGGATTCGAGGCCGGGCAGGCAGAATTGTTGCGTAGGGAGAGGGACTCCAGTCTCGCTGGTGTCGCGATAGGGCTCATCTCGCAGGGTAATGTCATAATTTACCAGGTATCCATATCCGTAGGGGGCCACCGGACGCGTGTTTTAGTTGCGGTGCCCTGCTCTGGTGTGGTGGTGGTGTGCGTGTGTGCGTGTGCGGCCACTGGGAGGGTGGTGTGGTCCTTTCTGCCCGTTTATCAGTCACGGACGTCTGGGAGAGTGGCAGAGTGGGAGGTAGGAGGGGGTCGGCAGCGAAGGGATGGTACGGGCGGCGTGGGATGTGAGCGAGAAATGTCTCGACTGGAGATGGAAATTTTCTTACACTGTAGAGACCCTAGCAAGGGACCGGTCTCGATACAAAACTCCTATTGGGCAGGCTGTGAGTGGCTTGAGCGGAATCGAGTGCACAAGGTGGGCCCTCGGGGAAGGCTGCCATCTGTCTTGGCGGCGCGTGGCGCAGGTGCCACACGGTGCGTTCGCGCAAGTGTTCCGTCACAAACGTACGGTGCCACTCGAGATACGTACCTTTTCTGTCGTCAGCCAATGTGGTGCCTTCCTTCCCGGCGGATACTTGCAATCTCAACATGGCTAACCTTTCCACGCCTACATGATAGTGACGGTACATTGCCGTTCTCTATCCACTCTGTTGGTGGACCTTTGCAAATGCAGATGCAGGCAGAAGTAGGAAAGGTCAAGAGTGAGGAAAAAGAAGGGTTGAGATTTGTTGTCGTGTCAAAAGTCCCGGCCTGGGTAAGGTAGCTACGCCCAAAGGTAGACTCTGACTTGATGAACAGTGGTGTCCAATGCAGAGACAGACCGCACAGACGCACGGCCTTGACGCCGCGAGGGCATGGACTTTCGGCTGGCAAACAGCTCGCGGCCGCAAGCGCGGGAGGAGCACAGGGCGTAAGTCAGTTCCGGCTCCCCAGCACGCCAGCGAAATTCGATGGATCTAGCGTGCTCAAGGTGCGTATGCCGTGGTGAGTATCAGGCCCGAATGGGAAGCTTGGGCACTGGGCATCCAACGCCACAAAACCAGCTGCGACTTCAACTCGGGTACGGATACATTGGCCGCCCTCGCTGCAGAGCGAACGAGCTGTGAACAACCATCGTTTTCTCTCTGATCCGCGTGCCTGCGTTCCGTTCCATGTCAGTCCCTGACCCGCCACCGTGTACTGTTGGATTCCGCTCACGCACGGCAAGTACCATGTCGGGGAATGAGACGACGGAGGACTTGACGGCCAACAAGCCGCAGGCTGGCCCTCGTCGTATTCGTTCAGTCCGAAGACTAGTTGAGATGCCTATCGCAGTACAGTACCAGGGCATGTCACTTTGCCTCAGTTTGCGTCAGGTCCCTATCTTTCGGACACCTAACCCAGACTTCGAAAGAGCCAAGTACATGCGTGCCGTAGTTCCTGAGCTTCCGAACAAACATGCGGTGATCCAACCACACCTCCCTCGCCTTACAAGCTGTTGCTGCAACTGAGACAACACCAGCACTGAACCATCAAAACTCCCTCGATCCACAGTTCGTTCCAATTCGCCATCATTTGTGCTTTTTTCGTCGTCTCTGCGTCTGTGCCTTGTCTCCTTTGTGTACCCTCACCAGCGTCCGTTGCTAAGGAATCGCTTGCTTGCTGTGGCTCGGCGCTTACCCCGACCGCTACCCTTCGACACCATCTGCCGGCGAGTGTTGTTGCCTCCAAAATCCAAATCGTCTCCGGTCGCCGGGGGGAAGAAGGCGCCCGTTCATCAAGGTCACACAATACCGGTCAGCAACCGCCGCCTCTGGTCATCGTTTCTCTGCCACCCCGCCTTGCCCCCTTCTCGTCCGTCGTGTTCGTTGTCGCTGCTGTTCTCTTTCCCTCGACGGTTGCCGCATTTAACCAAATCTCAATCGGTCTGGACACCAAGCTGGAACGACGGGCGTTGGTTGTATCGATTGGCCTTCTCTATCCCGATTTGCACCGCCTTGACATATCCCCTGTCTACTTGTCCAGCATAATTTCGAGTCACCGCTCTCCAAGGGACTGGCCGCCTTTGAGACATTGTTACCGCCTCGACTTGTACTGCGCTGCCCGCACGGCACGTACACGTATGTACACGCACCACCAGACTCCGATTTCTGGGCATACAATTTCCCCCCAGGGCTTTTTTGTATTTTAATTTTTCCTCCCTCTGCTCATCCGAACCTTACCTAATATTACCACTCCCCCTCTCAGACCCGAGGGAAAACGAGAAAAGGAAGAGAGGGAAAGAAACCTGACGACTCTCAATCCAACCTTCGACCAGAGAAGAGCGAGACGACGAGTGACGGAGAGAAAGAAAAAAACACGCCCCAAAAGACAGTCGTATCCCCTTGCGCTACAATGTACTCTTAGGTCACCCTGGTTGTTGGCATCAGCTCCGCTCCGCACCGCACAGCAAGGTACAGAAAGAGAAAGATTTGCAGGGCCCTACGACTGCGACGCTCAACCTCCGACCACCTCACTGCCCAATTGCCCCGACGGCCCCTCTTGTCAGCAAACCCAGTTGCACCGTGTATCCGCCGCCCAGGCCCGGCCCAGCCCAGTGCGACAGCCGACCGCTCACTCGAGCCCTCCTAACCTCAACTCGCGCAACCCAGGTCCGACTCGCATTAGAGGGATACTGGACGGTGGGCCCCCACTCCACTGCCTGGGCTACACCACTTTACCACGAGACGCCCTTTTCCCCACAACATCCCCAGACCGAGCTTTCACCTCCTCCCCTTTCGTCGCCATCTCCGTCGTCCGTTGCCGTCGTCGTCGGCCTCACATCTTCAACTTCTATCCCTATATCACCGTCGCTGGCCAAGGTATGACGACTGCTGGTGCCGCGATCGGTGCCAGCCCTATGCCTGCCGCTCCGGGAATGTCCCCCACCGGCGAGTTCAACGAGTTCTTGGATTACGAAGACAACCAATTTGGTGACTCGAGTCCCTTGCCGACAAATTTCGATCTTTCCGCCCACGATACCCTCACGCTATCCGATTTTCCACAGTCGCTTCACGAAGCAAAGTCGCTCGAGTCCCAGACCACCTTACTGGCCACCGGCACCGTTGCCGCTGGCTCACCCGACTCCCTCATCGACTCCTTCCGAGATTCCTCCTCCGACTCCGCATCCTCAAAAAGGACCGGCAGCTCCGCCTCTGGGAAAACGGCCTTGACAGCAGGCGACGTAATGATGACAGATGGAGCCGATATCAAGTCCGACTGGAACCCCACCCTCTTCGGCGGCCGTCCGGAAGAAAACGCCTTCCTATTCGGCGGAAATGGCGACGCGACGCTACCCGATGGCCTCGATTTCAACGATGACAAGTTCATGGAGGAGTCTTTTGACTTCGAGAGTGCGTCGAGCAGTCCGAACGCTGCCGGTGCCATGAGCATGGAATCACCGCAGATGCCTACCATCCACGCGAATGGCCCGCAAAAGACGATTGCCTCGAGCAATCCCAGAACCACAAGCCATGGCAAGCGAAATTCAGTGAGTCTTATCCCACGCGACACGACGGGAAAATAACTAATTCGGCCTAGCAATACTCCATATCACAACCTATGAATGGTCTCAAAATGACCACTTCGAGGGAATGTTCTCCAATGTCCCAGAGCATGGTAACGAGCCACGAGGCATCTCCGTCAGCCTTCTTCAACAGCTCGCCATCACCCGGCGCCCCGGACTTCTCGAACGCCGCCGCAATGGGCGCTATGAATCCAAATGGCTTCTGGCCAGGCAAGCTGGATCCTGCGGCGCACCAGATGGTAGCCAACATGCCGATGCAGCCGCAATATCACGCACACGAGGGTCTTCCGGTCCCAATGCCTCAACAGATGTCCATGTTCACGCAACCAAACTTCGATTTCCTCAGCCGCGGCTGCAGGTTGACAATCCACCCAACACCGTCCAAATCTCGAGTCGAAACGCAGATTCCTATCAAAATGACTCTCTTCCCGCTGCCCCCCGGCATTAAGCGTCTGCATCTTCCAGTGCACACTATCTCGAAGCCCAAGTTGCTAGCGAAGCCTCCGGCCGAACGGACTCCCGATATGCTGGAACTGTATACCATGCTTGTCTGCACTAGCGCAATGCAGAACGAAGACAACAAGCGCAAGGCCTTCCAGCGCGCCGCCGCCGCCACCCACAGCCCTGTCATGAACGCCCGCTCTGTTAGCGACGACGACGATGAGGAGAACAAGCCGCAAAACGGAGGCGAGGTGCGCATTTGCGCTGGCTGCATTACTCGTGAGCGTAAACGGGCTGCGAGGAAGAAGATCAAGAAGGTCGAGGAGGAGGAGATGTGGAACCGGGACGAGACGAGACGCGTGATTGTCTTCAACACGCAGGAGGTCAAGGAATGGCAGACTCCCAATGGTGTCGTGTCAGATTCGACTGTGACTGGCCGGCCGGAGCCGGTAGCCCCCCCCGGTGCTATGCAAGTTGATGCCCCAATGCGAATCGCTTGCTACTGCCGGCACCACGCGGAGAAGTTGGGATTCCAGGTCATCTTCACCATCAAAGACTGGCAAGACCGAGTTGTTGCGCAGGAGATGTCCCAGTCCATCATGATTACCGACGACCACAAAACGCATCCGATTCCGCAGCATCTCAACCCCCCTGCGACGCAAGCCGCCGACAACACCAACCTCGTACCCATGATGAACGCTCCGATGGAAACCAGCCCGCTCAGCTCGGGCGGTGCACCTTTCCGCCTCTCTCATTCAAGCTCCGACCTCCAGAGCATGCACCGTAACTCTGCCCCTCAATTCTCAGCCCCGAACCCGACGGCCAAACCGCCGGCTCCTCCCGCCTCGACCACCACGCCTCGGTCACTATCGCGGCCACAATCCCCCAACGCACATGGAGGGCCTCAGACGAAGAAGCGCAAGGCTAGCACGGGATCAAGGGTACCGATAGGAATGGCAATGACCCGCCTAGACACAACGCCGCCGCCCACTCAGGTGCCTGGAAACCCAGTGCCCACGCCTGCCTCTGCTTCAACATCGCCGTTCACGCCCAATCTTACCAATTTCCATACCCCCCCCGAGACTTTGTTTGTCCAGAGTAGTGCCGCGCCGCCCATGCCTCAACCATATGCCACTGGCCCCCCAACGCCCAACAGCAACGACCAGACGATGTTCACCAACGCAAACCGCTCCGCTAGCATGGATAACGTCGCGATACCAATGTTCTCGGCGCCCGCGTCGGCACACCAGAGCCGCGCAGCGAGCCTAATGGATTGCGGAATGGTGTGAACGCGGTGTCGCAAAACCAATTCAACGCGATGTCATACATGCCAACGAACGCTGTTGCCCCGGCCCGACCGCAGCCGACCATTCACAAGATCATCCCCAATGAGGGCCCGAAATCCGGTGGCATCGAGGTTACAATTCTCGGCGCTAGCTTCTACCAGGGATTGGAGGTGTTGTTTGGCGACCAGAAGGCGACGACGACCACGTTCTGGGGCGAGTCTTCCCTGGTCTGCCTCCTGCCGCCATCGCCAGTCTCAGGCCCTGTCCTGGTCACATTCAAGCAGAGCCAGACACAAGCTGGACCGCCGTTCCCGGCCCTCTCCAAACAAAACCAGATGTTCAAATATATCGATGACGACGAAGAGAAGCTCATTCGTACGGCACTGTCGATCTTGGGACACAAGATGTCCGGCCAGATGGTTGATGTCAAGGAGCTTGCTCAGCGCATCATTGGCCAGGGAGATTCGAGCTGGGGGTCTGGCCCATCGGGCAACGCTGGCTTTGGCGGTAGCACCTTCACCATGAGCACAGAGTCGCAGCTGCTGAAGTGCTTGGAGCTGATCGACCTCGATGACAACCCTAGGATGTCTCGGCTTGATCTGAGAAGGTCTACCGGCCAGACGATGTTGCACATGGGTTGCGCCTTGGGGTACCACCGATTCGTCGCTGGGCTGTTGGCGCGTGGTGCCAACCCAGACCTGCGCGATAAGGGCGGCTTCACCCCCATGCATTTGGCAGCAGTGAACGACCACGAATCCATTGTTCGGAGGCTGATGCAGGCAGGTGCTGACCCCACGATCCGAAGTCTTTCAGGGCTCCGCCCGGCCGACGTTGCTCGGTCACGCAAGGTCATTGAGCATATTCGCCGCTGCGAGCGTCACATCCGCTCTCGAAGCGGTGGCTCTCTGCACAGCAGAGCCAGCAGTGCCGCCTCGTTGAGATCACTTTGGGACCCGCTAGGCATGTCCAGCGAGTCAGAGTCAGCAGACGAAGGCGAAGAGAGCCTCGAGTATTCGTCTGGCGACTTCGAGGACGACGAACAAGAAGAGGAGGATTCATGGCTTGACATGCGCCGCAGGTCCAGCAGCCACGCGTTCACGCCGCGCCCAGACAGACAGCTACTTTCGCGAGGCCGGGACGAGGTGCAACCAGGACTTGCCTCGCCCACGACTGCTATCGCTTCGGCGGTCAGGGATCAGTTCTCCGCTCAAATCCAGCAGTTCCAGCAAGCGATGGCAATGCACTTCCCCAACCTGCCTCAGATGCCCGCACTACCTAGGATGCCAATGCTTCCAGACTACCATGCCTACCTCCAGCAGAACCCTCTGATGGGCAGAGTTACCTCGCTCATGCCTGGCATGTCTGGCTCACGACCGGGCTCGGCGGATGACGAAACTCCGAGACAGATGGACGGAAAGTGGTGGGATCTCTCGTCGTTCAGGAACAGCAACAACAATTCAGCCCCGCCGCCGGCATACGATGAGATCTTCCCTCAAGAAGAGCTTGATAAGAAGCAGGCTGCTGCCGTCGGGGCCGCTGCCGAAGCCGCTGCCGACATCAAATGTGCCGCCCTCTACGACACCCAAGCCACCGAGATGGCGGAAGCTTCTTCAAGCACGGCCCCGGTCCCAAGCGTCCTTCGGATCGGGCGGAAGAGTGCCATCACGAAGGAGCAACAGCAGAACTTCCTCAGGGCCCACGAGGCCAAGTTCAAGGGAATGCGCAGCGACAAGAACCTGTGGTTTATTTGGGTAAGCTTTTCTCACAGACTTTCTATTCTCGCGACTCAAGCTAACGACATACCAGATTCCCCTCCTCACATGCATACTGGCTGCCATGCTGTACAGCCGGTTTCCTCACTACTTTGCCATGGCCTGGTCCATGCTGCAATCTGTTGCGAGAGTTGACCAAGTTCCGGATATTGTAAGGAACGTTCAGGGCCGTGTGGTCGAGGTCCTTTAGGTCAATCGGACTTGCTTCAAACGAACTACTTCACGCGTTGGGCACATGCCACTTCTTATTCGTTTTTCGGGTCTGCAGGGGAGAAACGGAGTTGGTATCTAGGGGAACATAGGGAGCAGAGTTCATCCCCCTGTTTGCAGCCAATACGCTGGGTTAAGGAGACGACGGGCACGGCCAAGGAACGCCGTGCTGTCTTGGGTCAGGGTTAAGGCTTCGACATCGCGCAGCGCCGGTATGGGAAGAAAATCTTCACGGAACCAGTAAGCCACCTCACTGGGCATATTTTGCTTCGTCTATTTCTTTTTTTTCTTCGTTTGTGTTTTCATTCGTTGGGAGTACCAAGAAGAGTCTCGATCACGTGTAGCTCTGCCGGCAAAGGGCGGGCGATTAGGTCTGGAGGACCGGTAAAGAGAAGGTTGTATCAAATATATATGTAGCGAGCTGTGCTTTTCACAACCATTTTACATAGAGGCGGACGTTATCGGTCTAGGCTGGAGAATAATGTCGACACTGGTACATTCATGCTCTCGTCCCTAGTGGTTCATATGATGTGTCGTATCCATTTCCTGGTCGGGCATGGGACTCGGGGCTCTCGGCTGCTGTTGAGCGGGGTTTTCTCTCAACGCGACGGGCCCCCTTTTTACAGCGAGGAGAATCGATGATGGGGGTTCTCTTGGCCGGCAATGCCAGGCCTGACAGGCCGTTGCGGAACGACGACTGTTTGAAAGGCACATCAAGGGATGATGCTTGCCTGCTTCCCTCCTCGCCAATGTCCCGGTACTCTGGTGTCCCGCCACGGTACGTATGTACGGATTCGGTCGGGCGGTTGGGTCTGCGGCACGATGGGGGCTAGAATGGTTTATCGGAAGGGAGGGGGGAAGGCCTTGGGCATCGTCTCCCGGCACTCGCCAGGTCCGGTCTGTTCCGGCCGGGATACACCTAGAGATCTGGAGGAAGAACGACGGTGGGGATTCCAGCTGCCGCAATTCCGTTGGCGACAACGCGGGGACGGAGGCGTCCGCCGAGGTCTCCGGCGTTGCCGGCGCCGGTGTGCGCTGCTGCGAATGTGCATCGGCTCGTGGCCAAGGGCGAAAGGGGGCGAGGGCGGACGCTCCCCGGGGGTGTGCCGGGTGTTCGTGCTTCGGGCGCCTCGTGAATGGCGTCCCCGTCATCCTGCAAACCGGCAGCGGCGGCGGCGTTCTCGACGCGGTATCCGTCTAGGATGGTCCAGGGCTCTGGGACGGTTGGAGTCTCGATCTGGGGCGCAATACCATTGTTTATACGGCTTAGACAATCGAGATCGACGTGGTTAGCGGCATCACACACGACAGTTCCATGTCACCATCATGACTTTGTCAAAACTTCATATGCACACACATTGCTATTGTCTCACATATGTACAAACTAACTGGTATAACCGTCACTAGCCACCCGCACTCTAACAGAACCAAAACAACAAGCAGAAAGCCCTAATAACCAACAGAAAGATGATTTCGCTCAAAAGCAGGTTTTGAGGGTATCGTAAAAGACACCGTTTTGTATGAAGTGTGGGTATTCCCGAATTCCAATGATTTTCTCCCACGCCTGTTTTGCCGCGCCTCTGTTTTTCCCCTTTGAACCTCGCGGTCATGATGATGTCGTTCTTCTTGTTTGCTCATGCTCATAATCGAATTCAGGCCTGGGCGGGCTGGATCTGGTTGAAAATCTCCTGGGCGGTGCGCTTGATGATACCACCGGTGACGGGCAGGCTGGTGCACTGCTCGAGGAACAGGTCGATCTCGCGGGCGGCCTGTCTGCCTTCGTTGATACCCCTGGGGACGATGTTAGCTTGCGATCGAGGTGTCGGTTGAGCAATGAGTTGGAACTTACCAAACGATGAGGGACTGGCCGCGGCGGCAGTCACCGGCAGCAAAGACACCAGGGATGTTGGTGCTGTACTTGCCAGGCGGGGTCTTGACGTTCTTGCGAGCGTCCTTCTCGACGTCGTCGCCGAAAATGCGGGTCTCGGGGCCGAGGAAACCCATGGACAGGAGGACGAGATCGGCAGGGAAGAACTGCTGCGAGCCGTCGATCTTCTTCATGTCCCAACCGCCAGTGGCAGAACGGGTCCATTCGACGCGGATGGTGTTGATGCCCTTGACCTTGCCGGTGCCGTCGTCGACGAACTCCTCAGACATGATGCAGTACTCGCGAGGGTCCTTGCCCATGTGCTGCTTGACCTCGGTGTGGCCGTAGTCCACACGGTAGATGCGGGGCCACTGGGGCCAAGGGTTGTCACGGGCACGCTCCGGCGGGGGCTGAGGCAGAAGCTCGAAGTTGATGACCGACTTGGCGCCGTGGCGGACGGAGGTACCTATACAGTCGTTGCCGGTGTCACCACCGCCGATGACGATGACGTCCTTGCCCTTGGCGGAGATGTAGGCGCCGTCCTCAAGCTCGGAGTCGAGGAGGGACTTGGTGTTCTTGTGCAAGAACTCCATGGCGTAGTGGATACCCTCGAGCTCACGACCCTTGATGGGTAGGTCACGGGCGACGGTGGCACCGGTGGCGATGACGACGGCGTCGTTCTCGGCCTTGAGGTCCATGAGCTGGATATCCTCACCGACAGCGACGCCGCACTTGAAGTTGATGCCCTCGGCGGCCATGAAGTCGGTACGGCGCTTGACGATGCGCTTGTCGAGCTTCATGTTGGGGATGCCGTACATGAGCAGGCCACCGGGGCGGTCAGCGCGCTCGTAGACGGTGACCGTGTGTCCGGCACGGTTGAGCTGGTCGGCAGCGGCCAGACCGGCAGGGCCGGAACCAATGATGGCGACCTTCTTGCCAGTGCGGACCTCAGGAGGCGTAGGAATCATCCATCCCTGCTCGAAACCACGGTCGATGATGGCGCACTCGATGGACTTGATACCAACGGGGTCCTCGTTGATGCCGAGAACGCAGGCACCCTCGCAAGGAGCGGGGCAGACACGACCGGTGAACTCGGGGAAGTTGTTGGTCATGAGCAGACGGTTGAGAGCGTCGCGCCATTGGTTCTGGAAAACCAGCTCGTTCCACTTGGGAATGATGTTGGAGATGGGGCAACCGGTCTCGGACTGGCAGAAAGGAACACCGCAGTCCATGCAACGAGCAGACTGGTACTTGAGCTCGTCCTCGTCGAGACGGGAAGACAGCTCGGCCCAATCCTTGGTACGGGTCTTGGGGTTTCTGTATTTCTCAGCACGGCGCTGGTACTTCATGAAGCCTTAGTCTTGTCCAGGACGAGGGCACGCTTCTTCTCGGCAGCGTTGTCGCCGATGGTCTCCTCGATATCCTGGAGCTTGGCGGCCTTCTCCTCCTTCTTGGCGTGAACGCCGGAGACGATGGGAAGGTTGTACTCGGCGCGCTTGGCCTCAGCAGCTTGGCGGCCTCCTCCTTGAGGACGCGCTTGTAGTCGACAGGCATGACCTTGACAAAGCGAGGCAGAGCACGGTTGAAGTCGACCAGAATACGAGCGGCGAGCTCGGAACCGGTGTAGTGGTGGTGGTCCTCGATGAGACCACGGAGGTAGGCAATCTCAGTGGGCTCCTCGACGGCCTCGGCCTCAACCATCTCGGTGTTGAGCTTGGAGAGGAAGTCCTTGTGGATGTCGAGGACGTAGGCAATACCGCCAGACATACCGGCGGCGAAGTTGCGACCGGTGCTGCCCAAAATGACGATACGACCGCCAGTCATGTACTCGCAACCGTGATCACCGACACCCTCAACGACGGCAGTGGCACCCGAATTACGGACGGCGAATCGCTCGGCAGCGACACCGCGGAAGAAGCAAGTGCCCTTGGTGGCACCGTACAAGCAGACGTTACCGACAATAATGTTCTCTTCAGCCTTGAACACGGCGGAGCGGGGAGGGTAGACAATCAGGCGACCACCAGACAGGCCCTTGCCGACGTAGTCGTTGGCATCACCCTCGAGCTCCAGGGTAACACCAGGAGCGAGGAAAGCACCAAAGGACTGGCCAGCGGAACCCTTGATGTTGACGTGGACAGTGTCCAGGGGCAGACCATCCTCACCGTAGCGCTTGGAGATGTGATAGGAGAGCGAAGTACCCATGGCACGATCGGTGTTGACAATATCGCACTCGATTCTGGAAGGGAGACCCTTGTCCAGAGTCAACTCGGCCTCTGAGATTAGCTTGTTGTCCAGGCGGACGTAAAGCTTGTGGTCTTGCTTGCGGACATTGAAGGTGGCAACGCCGGGGCGGAGCTTGTGCGCAGGGGTCAAGAGAAGAGAGAGATCGATGTTGGCGGTCTTGTTCGTGCGAAGATCGTCGCGGACTCTAAGGACCTCAACGTGGCCAACCATCTCGTTAATGGTGCGGAAACCGAGCTTGGCCATGATGGCACGAAGCTCGTTGGCGACGTAGTAGAAGAAGTTGATGACGTGCTCGGGAGTACCGGTGAACTTCTTGCGTAGCTCAGGATCCTGGGTAGCGATACCAACAGGGCATGAATTTAGGTGGCATTTTCGCATGAAGATACAGCCCATGGCGATGAGAGGAGTGGTAGCGAACCCCCATTCCTCGGCACCGAGCAAGCAGGCCATGGCGACATCACGACCGGTGCGGAGCTGACCGTCAGTCTGGACGACAACGCGGCCACGGAGGTCGTTCAAGACCAGAGTCTGGTGGGTCTCGGCCAGACCAAGCTCCCAGGGGAGACCGGCGTACTTGATACCGGTCCAACGGGAGGCACCGGTGCCACCGTCGTGACCGGAGATCAGAATGTGGTCGGCCTTGGCCTTGGCAACACCGGAGGCGACGATACCGACACCGACCTCGGAAACCAACTTGACGGAAACGCGAGAGCGGGGGCTGGAGCACTTCAGGTCGTAGATCAACTGCTTCAAATCCTCGATGGAGTAAATGTCGTGGTGAGGAGGAGGCGAGATCAGACCGACACCGGGAGTGGAGTGACGGGTGCGAGCAATGGACTTGGACACCTTGTGGCCGGGAAGCTCACCACCCTCACCAGGCTTGGCTCCCTGGGCCATCTTGATCTGGAGCTCATCGGAGTCGGCCAGGTAAGCAGAAGTGACGCCAAAGCGACCGGAGGCAACCTGCTTGATAGCCGACCTCATGGTGTCGCCGTTGGGCAGACGCTGAGAGCGCTCAGGGTCCTCACCACCTTCACCCGTGTTGGACTTGCCGCCCAGTCTGTTCATGGCCACGGCGAGGGTGGAGTGAGACTCCATGGAGATGGAACCGTAGGACATGGCACCAGTGCAGAAACGGCGGACAATCTCGGTCCAGGGCTCGACCTGCTCGATGGGGACGGGAGTACAGTCCTCGAACTTGAAGTCGAGCATGCCGCGGAGCGTGCAAGCCTTGATCTGCTCGTACTGAGAGCGGGAGTATGCCTCGTAGGACTTGTCGTTCTTAGTGCGAACGGCATCCTGGATGTTGGCAATGCAAGTGGGATCGTTCATGTGGGCCTCACCACCATCGCGCCAGTGGTACTCGCCAGACTCGGGCAGGCCGGTGACACCGACAGTGTACCGGGAGGGGAAACCGCGCTCGTGGAAACGGAAGCCGTCCTCGGCGATAGCCTCGAAGGTGGCACCCTGGATGCGGGAAGCGGTACCCTTGAAGCAGCGCTCGATGACAGTCTCGTCAAGACCGAGAGCCTCGAAAATCTGGGCGCCCTTGTACGAAGCAAGAGTAGAGATACCCATCTTGCTCATGACCTTGAGGATACCACCGTCGCAAGAGTGCTTGTAGTTGTGGATCAGGGCGTCGTCGGAAAGCTTCTTCTTGATGAGCTTCTCACGGTTCAGCTTGAGGATACACTCCATGGACAGGTAGGGGTTGATGGCGTCGGCGCCGTATCCGAGAAGGACACACATGTGGTGGACCTCGCGAGCTCGGCAGTCTCGACTACAATGGCAGCCAGAGAACGCCACTTGTTGCTAACCAGGTGGTGGTGGACCATACCAGAGGCGAGCAGGGCAGAAACGGGAACGCGGTCCTTGGATGTCTTGCGGTCGGACAGGACAATGATGCGGTCCTTGTTCTCGATAGCAGCGGTGGTCTCGTTGCAAATGTAGTCGAGGTGGCGCAGGTAGCCGTCGGTGCCCTCGCTCTTGGGGAAGGTCAGATCGATGACCTTGACAGTCCACTCAGGGTGAATGGAGGCCATGTTCTTGATGGAGTTGAACTCGGGGATCGAGAGAATGGGGCTAGGCAGCAACAGACGACCGCACTGAGAGCTGTCCATCTCGAGCAGGTTACCCTGAGGGCCGACGTAGCACTCCAGAGACATGACAATCGACTCGCGGATGGGGTCGATGGGAGGGTTGGTGACCTGAGCGAAGAGCTGGCGGAAGTACTCATACAGAAGACGAGGCGCCTGGGACAAGCATGCCAAGGGGGCATCGTTACCCATGGAACCGAGGGCTTCCTTCTCATCGGAGGCCATGGGAGCCAGGAGCAAGCTCACTTGCTCGTGGGTGTAGCCGAAAGACAGCAGAAGGGGGTCCTCCTGGAGGCGGGAAGCGTCGGGCTTCGCGGCGACGTCGACGGTCTTGCCAACGGTCTCGAGGACCTTTGGCAGGGTGATGAGCTCCTGATCGATCCATGCGCGGAAATCCTGACGGCTCGAGACAGCCTCCTTCAACTCCTTGTCGTCAATGATGCGGCCGGCGAGGGTGTCGACGAGCAACATGCGACCGGGCTGAAGACGGCCCTTCTGGATGACCTTCTCGGGCTCGACGGGGATCGTGCCGACCTCGGAAGCGCAGATGATGCGGTCGTCGTCCATGACGTAGAAACGGCAAGGGCGCAGACCGTTACGGTCAAGGTTGGCACCGCAGTAGCGTCCATCGGCGAAAGTGAAGAGGGCGGGACCGTCCCAAGGCTCCATCTGGCAAGCAGCCCACTCGTAGAAAGCGGCCTTCTTGGGGTCCATGTGGGTGTTGCCTTGCCAGGCCTCGGGGACCATGAGCATGACGGCCTCGGGAAGAGACAGAACACCGTTGATGGTGAGCAGCTCCAAGACGTTGTCGAAAGCAGCCGAGTCGGAACCGCCATCCTCAACAATGGGGTATAGGCCCTCGAGCTCCTCCTTGAAGATGTCGGACTGCATGACACCCTCTCGGGCTCTCATCCAGTTCTTGTTTCCACGGAGAGTGTTGATTTCACCGTTGTGAGCGGCCCATCTCAGAGGCTGAGCACGGTCCCAAGAAGGGAAGGTGTTGGTCGAGAAACGGGAGTGGACGAGGGCGAAGTGAGCCTCGTAGTCGGCGTTGACCAGATCGTAGTAGTACTGGTACACCTGGACGGGGGCCAGCTGTCCCTTGTAGACAATGTTCTTGTTGGAGAGGGAGCAGAGGTAGAACCAGTTCTGGAGGCCGATAGTGTGGGTGGCGCGCTTCCTGAGGATATACAGCTGTCTTTCGAAGAGTCTGTCATCAAATTGCTCGGGGTCGACGTTCTCAGGCGCGTTGCTTTGGCCGTAGGCGGAGGTCAACACGACGAAGGGCTGCATAATGATGGGTTCACGGGACTTGGCAGCAGGGCCAAGCAGGGTCGAGTCAACGGGAGGCCTTCGCCATCCCAAGACACGCAGGCCTAACGATTCGGCAATGTCTTCCAACTGCCTCTTGGACTCTTGCAGAGTCTCCTCGTCTGGCTTAAAGAACAGGTTTCCCGTGGCATATTGTCCCAGAGGGGGCAACTCAATGCCTTCCTCCTTTTCAAAATTCTTGACAAAGAATCTATGGGGGATCGAAGTCATGACGCCAGCGCCATCACCGTCTCGTGCATCAGATCCCACAGCACCTCTGTGGGTCATGTTGCAAAGGAGGTTGCGCGCTGCGAGGCTGGTCAGCGGGGCAGTCCTGTGAGAGGGGTCGCAAGATTGCTTGACTCACCATCGCTGACAATCTTGTGGCTAGGCTTGCCCTTGATGTGGCTGCGAAACGTCAATGGCTGTCTTCAAGATGAGAGATTCGGGGGTCCTAAGCCTACCAAGCGAAGCCGACACCGCATGCATCTTTCTCCAAGCTCGGATCGTACAATCCTCTGTGATTCTTCGTCAGCATCAAGCACTACTTGCAGTTGGCAGCCAAGTCGGGTGCACGTACTGCTTCACCGGCAGAGCACCCGCCCAAGAGGAATTGTTGTCCGTCTGGTACTCATAGGGAGTGTATTGCTCTTTCTCGGATTCAATGTGGGTTTGTCGGTCGTCGAAATCCTCGTGCAGGCCCATGCTAGGCGAGGATTCGAGCCTGAATGTTGTGGAAGGGGCTGGTACAGGTCGACGAGGGAGTGACTATTCCAGTCGGCGGTAGTCGATCGGTAGGAGCAGTTGCTCTGGTACAGATCTGTGACGCCCAAAGAAGGGTCTCGTTAGCGATGTGAAGAGCAACGGAGATGTATCCGTCAAAGCGAGCTCAGCGTGAGGTGTAGATGAGGGGGTGATGGATGCCCAATGGCCAGCAAGAGAGTCGCACAGAAACCCACGAGCGATCGTACGCCGAGACAGACCACAGAGAGGGAGAGACCCCAGAAGACGAGTGGTTTAAAGAAGTTGCGAAGAGCGCGGAGGGGAGTGTGAGAGACAGAGAGGTGGTGAGGTTGTCGGAGTAATCCTGCGAGTGCGGGGTGCGATATCCTTCAATTAAGCTCGGAGCTGGGCCAGGGACGCAAGGAGAGCCAGAGAGCGGATTTTCAGAGCAGCACAAACTCTACTCTCGAACCGGATTGCGACGTCGGTCGACACATAGCAAGCACCAGGGAGCCGGGTGAGCTTGGTGGTGTTGATGTTTTAGGCCTTGTCGGTGACGACGTAAGGCCAAGAAGCCCGGACAGGCATTCCGAGCAGCAATGCGCACTCAGGCAGCACATGCAACAAGCAGCGGCGGCAACGAGTAATTCCAGGAATGACAATGTCGGGAGCAGCGGCAGAGAGCACAAGGCAAACGTCGATGAGCAATCGAAGCCGAGATGGGGAGGCAAGCTAGCGCAGAGCAAGGCAAGCCACAATCAGCTGTCCCCAAAAGCAGCTCAGACAGTGGAAGGCAGCAAGGCAGAGCAAGCAGAGAGCAAGCTAGGCCATGCTGCGTATCGCCGACTGCAGCTGGGTAAGTGGGATGGATGATTGCAGATCGCAGCTTGCAGAATGTGCAGAATGCGGTGCCGGTGCCGACCGTGCTCAGCGCTGTTTTCTCTAAATGGCCGCGGCCAGTGAGTGACAGGCTGTTGGCAAAGCATGCGGCTAGGAATGACGACGCCAATAGCCCGGCCACCAGCGTTTGATAGATGGTGGGACAAGCACATGGTCGCACACAACAATCCCGCCCGTGCTAGGCCGCCACCGGCTGACAACCCCTCCAAGCCTTTTTTTTTTTTTGTCGTGGTATTGTTCTGGCTCCGGCTGATAGGTGACTGCAAGCTCCATTCCCGCCGCGACCTTACATCACTCCCACAGGGATTGCGACCAGGGTCGGCTATCAAGACCTGGGGGGGTGTGTGGGGTCGACTGCAGGCTGTAGGCGCAAGCCCCAAGGGAAAAGTGCATGTGTAGCGCTGTGCAGAAAAGAGTGTGCGTCGTTTGTCCCAGGTAGAGAGACAGGGACCGAGGGCGGAG
>JAIMZG010000727.1:0-27729 GCA_020466075.1 Colletotrichum coccodes
GTCGGGAAAGAACAGAAAATTGAATGAATCAAGAGAGGCGATAGTCAGTAGAAGCAAGCAGGTAGGATGCCGAAGCGTACTCTAGCTATTGCAAATGAAGATGGCTTTGCAAGGAAAGCGAACAACTCAGGAACGACACCAGTATCCCCCCCCCCTCAAAAAAAAAAGAAGAAAAAAAAAGAAAAGAAGAGACATCGAAGTAAACCCTATGATTTGTTCCAGCGTTTTTTCTCACATCCTCAATATCCTCTATTTCTTGTATGTGTCGACCACTAGAAATTCCTGCGTTCACTGTTTACCCCTATGAATGACTACATTGTAGACGATGACCAGAAATGATGAAGTTGCGAGGAGGGGCGGACTGATGCAGGGTAAATTTCCTGCCGCTCGTCAGGTAAGCGGCTGCGCCTTCCATCCTTGCAGGCTGAACCTGAGCGACCGTTAACTCCAAGCCGCCCTGCCAAGCTCCTTATCTGCTTCTCCCATCCGAATCTGCTGCATTTCAACCTCTCAACCACATCATTGTGAACCATCAACGCCACATTACTTCAGTTCGATTGTGCAGTTACGATCCACCATTAGCCGTCTCTGTGACCGCACAATCCATCAAGTCCTTGACACGTCGGGGGTAGTCGACGCCTGTCCTCTTCGACTGCCCACATTTCCCATTCTACTCCACCATCCTGACCTTCGACATGCGTCCTCGATCCGTCTTGTCTCTCGCCAGCTTCGTCCTCCTTGCTCCCGTCGCTTCCGCCGCCCGCTTCGACGTATACTCCGACCGCCACCACGAGGCACCGGGGACGGTGCGGAACAAGGCTGATCTGTTTCCCTTGTTGAAAAGACTGCGCAACGGTGTCGTTGAATTTGTTTTTGGTCCCCATCCCGCCAAAGCAACCGCCAGTACTTCCCACGCCCGAGCGAGCCTACGGGATGATCACGTCAACGAAGTTGTTTTGCGCTTCAATCTGACCACTGCCGAAGAAGAAGCTGCTTTCGCTGCCGCCGCAGCTCGGACCTTTCTCGACATATGGACCTTCAATCGGGATTACGTCGACGTTCGGATCCACAAAGACGATATTCGATCCCTGCTGAGCCTTTTGCCCGTGTCACTGAAGCCAGCCTATTCAATATTGATCACGGATGTGGCCGCTGCAGTGTACGACACTTATCCGGCCCTCGACACTCCCGCTCAGATCCACCGTGTTGATGACGGCCGGGCAAACTTGAAGCCGACGCGCAGTGGGAGCGACAACTATTTCTTCCAGGATTACCAAAAGCTTGACGTATGTGACTACGCGCTTGCAGCTAAATGATACCTGGGCTGACTTGATCCAGACGATCGTCCAATGGATGCGATTAACTGAGGCCATGTTCCCGGCCATCACCGAAGTCATCACCATCGGACAGTCGTACGAAGGCAGAGACATCCTTGGACTTAAAGTCGGGATGAGAACGCGAGCACCCGGTGCTGATAAGAGAAAGACTGTTGTTGTCACGGGGGGAATGCACGCTCGCGAGTGGATTTCTACGACAACGGCAAACTATGTTGCATGGTCGTTCATCACAGCCTTTGGCCGAGAGCCCATGATCACCAAACTGTTGGAGCATTTCGACTTTATCTTCATCCCGGCGGTTAACCCCGATGGCGTTGAGTATACTTGGACAACGGATCGATTATGGCGCAAGTCTCGACAACAGACAGGCATGTCATGGTGCCGCGGTTTTGATCTCGACCATGCTTTCGGCTACGAATGGGGTGATTTTTCCGAGAACGATCCTTGCTCCGAAAGCTATGGCGGCAAGGAACCGTGGCAGGCGACCGAAGCCGCTGCGTTGGCTACCTGGGCGAAAAATGCGTCCCGGGAGACCACCGAGTTTATTGGTCTCATCGATTTACACTCTTATTCGCAGCAGGTACTATTTCCTTTTGCTTACTCCTGCGACGTTGACCCGCCCAACGTCGAGAACCTCGAAGAGCTCGCAGCTGGACTTGCCAAGGCGATCCGGTTGTCTAATGGGGAGCTGTATTCGGTCACATCGGCATGCGAGGGAGCAGTCGCGGGCCGTGGCTTCGAGTCAGGCGCCAAACGCATCGAAACGGGCGGCGGTTCGGCCATTGACTGGTTCTACCACGAGTTGCACGCGCATTACAGCTACCAGATCAAGTTGAGAGACACTGGGAGCTATGGCTTCTTGCTTCCCAAAGATAACATCATACCTGTTGGCGAGGAGATCTTCAGTGCCATGAAGTACTTTGGAGACTACTTGCTGGGCAACAATGGCATTGAAAAGTCTATTGGAGCTGCTACGCCCACGCCGGAAGAGGCTGATCGCAGCTTGGAGCTTAGACGTCTGAGGAGGAAATAAAGCAGTCTATTGGTTGTCAATTTGTGTTGATATCATGGCGTTACGGACGAAGGTGGTAATTTTGTTTTCAGGCGCGAATTTTTATGTTGGTACGCAGCGAATGTCAGGCAACTAACAGGTGCACGAGGAGGATTTTCTTGAGTGACTGGGTACTCAATCGCCCTGAATATATTCTTTCAAAACAACAGCTGAGTACATGAAATCGCTTTTGCGTCTCAAGTTGGGGCCCTCCCCCCCAAAAAAAGCGTTTTACCAGTTCATGATCATAGAAATAGAAGTGTATACAGCGGTAAACTTGAGAGCTGCGTCGAAGAGGAATGATCCAATGGAGCCACTGCGTTGATACGTTAACAAGGAATCTAATACGATGCCGAGAACAACGTGAGAGAAAGGGGCGCTGAGTGTGGACGCACCGGGTGCGGCCCTTGGGGCCAGCGCCGCTCGTGTAGCCAAAGGCGTAGATGACACGGGAGAGGGCCCAGCCGGCGCCGAGGACGGCGCTGGCGACAGGGAAGCGGAGGCCAGAGATGAGGAGGGCGCCGAGGAATGAGGGCTGGTTCTCGGTGAAGTTGGCGTGGGCGCGTTGGGCTGTGTCAAGTGCGTTAGTCTCTGGACGTGATTCCGAAGCCGCTTCTTCGTATGACGAAGTGTGTATATGAGGGTGGCTGGCTGGGGGGTATCAGGATCGGACGAACCGCAGTTGAACTGGTAGGCCTTGGGGTCCTTGGCGGCCTGCTCGTTGGAGGCGTAGGGGGCCGGGTAGACAAGACCGCTGATCTTGCGGTACTTGCTCGTCAGGAGGACGTGGGTGGTGTTGATGAAGAAGGTCGAGGCGGCGACGAGGAGGACGTAGCTATCATTTGTGGTTCGTCAGCCATTGAAATGGTAATTGGAGGGAGAAGAGGAGGGAAGATGTCGTCACGTACCCGTACTCGTCGGGGACCTGGAGCGTGAGAGGCATGTTTGCGTGATATATCCTAATCGACTACTGATTGTCGTGGTTTATAGTTTGGAAACTCTCTGGGGCCGATAAGTCAAAGTGTAAAATAGTGGGAGGGGGTTTGCTTAAATATACTCGCAGCGGGCGGGGGGTACGGAATTTCAATTGATGGATTTGGTGTTTATTGATGAGGAAGAAGCAACAGCTCTTTTATTGGGGATTTAAGCTACCTTGGGGAACGACTAGGTAGACTAGGCTCGAGACGCTAGGTGTTTGGGTCCAGGCTTTTCTCCGCTGGGGTCCGGAGAGAGAGTTACTCTCTGCTCGCTAAGATTCCTCCCCTGAGTGAGTCGCCCCTCGTATGAATACTTCTGGATCTGGATACGACCGCGGAACCCTCTGCCGACGGTTTAAAACAACACGGGGCGGCCTGCTCCCACCACTTCGTCGTACGCGCGCAGTTGTGACGCCTGATTGCCCTTCTAAGGGGGTTCGAAGAAGCACCGACGGAGTCGGGGGACGGCTACATTCGAGCCCCGATTGCCCATGATGGACGGCTTTGAGGTTGGCCAATCGTCGTCGCCCAAAGGAGCTGTGCGCGGGGCGTGTCTGATGGTCTGATCTGCGGGCTTCGTTCGAGGCGGACACTGATCAGTCAGTCTTACTAATTAGACAGAGGCGGAAGCAAAACCAAAGCCCCACCACTTGAACACAATCGACGTTGCTGGGAAGCTGGGAACCAGCATTCAACGACAAATACAAAGTGAGGCTATTCCCAATGTTCGACCAAAACTGCCGAGGGTCGTCAAACGCTTGTCAACTGAGGATGGACTGCGCGCCTTAATGCATCTGGGGCTCTTTTCTTCCAATGAGGTGCTGACGGGACCAGCACGCCATTTTAACTCCCGCCTCACCACGCGATCTGCCACCAGGATCTTGGGTCGGATCAATGGCGTTACCAGCCAAGCCCACTGTTGCAAGCCCGCGTCGTTGCAGACATTTTCTTAGCATCCCGATGGTGCCGGTAACAGTTGACCATGTCCCAGAGCCTGAGTACTGGGACTGTGCTCACGTGCCACATTTGTCTTCACCCGGTGCACCTGTTTTCCGGACGCACCCAGTCGAGGCCAAGACCTTCGAACACTCTCCTCTCCGCCGCCAACATATCGGGGGCTTTTCCGAGCCTCCCGCCCTCCAGGTCGATCCAGCTACCATCGAGCCGGCTTCGGATGCCGCTGCTGTCGAACTTGAAGCTCCTCTGTTTCTTGCAGTAACGACGCAGGTCTCGCTGGAAAGTGGTGTCACCGGTCCAGCCTAGGACTGCGCACCCAGCTGTCTTCCAGGGGCTGATGATGATGTCCACTCGCCGGTGCGGTCTTTCTCTCGCCTGGCCGAAGTCTGTTTGACTACTGACACCATGCTCCTGCCACACCACAAGCGCTTTGTCAAGGGTGTCGAAGCCGCTCCCTTTGAACTCGTTACCCTTCCAACTGATTGGCCGCTGGCCACGTTCGCTGTTGTGGTTACTCAACATGAGCGTGTGCGTGATGTGTCGGCTCTTCTCCAGGCTTACGACCAGCTTCTCAACAAAGTGCATAGTGGCAGACTCGTCCGGATGGCTGACCACCACGTCGACATCCCCGCTACCCTGTTTACCACGTCGGTAACCACCGACGATGACCAGCTGAAATCCCGGTTTGAGCTTGCGGGCATGCGTTAGAATGGTGTCGGCAATGGATTCGACCTCGGTTCGTGGTATCTTAAGCTTGAACTCATCGTAGTACTTGACACCAATCTGCTGAACGCGGCTCAGCTTGTCCCAGCCGTATTCGACAACGTCATCCAGATCTCGCCATCCTATAGATACTCGTCAATGAACTTTCGCTGTAGTTTTCAACAGCGACTAACCTCTGTTATAGAAATCCCGAGCCGTGGTGTCGCCAACTCCCCATATATCGTAAAATGACTGTATCACCGAAAGCTTGGTATCTGCTTGAGCTTCTTCTGCTTCACGAAGCCTGCCGGTTTCTTTCCACTCATGCCACAGCTCGGCAATCTTGGCTCCACAGCCAGGCAGCCTCGAAACTTCTGTGCAGTGTCAACATTGCTTATCCTGCCGTCCTAGAGCGCGAAACACCTGCTCACCTTGTGGGCTGGCAATCACACGCGGATATGCTAATATGATAGCTATGGAGGTCGAATAGGCCCTTACTCCTATCTGATCGCCCGCAAGTTTTCGCATAGTCCGTATCTTTTTCATTTCCTCGGCAAATGCAGCATTTGGGGGATCGACAGGGGTCGCCCGTTGACAGGCAAAGGTTGTCCTGAGATATGAAGTCATCGGCGGCAGCTCAAGAGCCGATTCGTGCTGTGAGGTTGTTTGTCTGATCAACGAAGGCATTGTTCGATGTATATCTGCAGGAGAATTGCTCCTCTTGTCCCCAGGCCGGACACTGCTACGTGTCAATGAAGTAGCTTCGGCTGCAGCGCGAGACAATATACCACTGCCCTTGACCGTGACAGGCATCTCGGGAGCATCCCTCTTGCGGCCCTCGTAGAGAAGGTAGTCGTGAAGTGGGAGGCTCTTGCCCTGCATAAGAGAGTCCGTGAGCCATGCGAGCTTCACGACTTTGACCGTGTGGATGTTATCAGGTTTCTTTGCAAGACATGAAGTCATTGTTGCTTGGAGTTCATCAAGTCCGTACTTATATCCATCCTCAGTGTATACAGTCGAGTCGCTGTCGCTCTCGAACGATGCTCTCTTGTGCTTGCCAGATGCCGTGAGCTGCGACTGAATGATTTCGACTGTATCCACAGGGTCGGTCTGCAATTTTTCGCGCCTCAGTTCGAAAAGAGCCCTTTCTCGTTTGAAAATCCTCCCAGTAACAATCTCGGCCTCATGAATGTTATATGTTAAGCTTGGGATCTTTCCTTCGAGGTCGTGTAGTTCATCCGGCCTCAGGTGAGTGTGAAGAAGGTAAACGGGCGGAAGGTCAAGAACCATTGTGGTCGCGGTGATCTGCGGCGGTGTGCATGTCGTGGATGATGGAAACAGCATTGCCACCGGGGGCGGTTACTTCAGCCGCACTGGCTCAAACTATTGTTCGCTGGCTTGGTGTCATTGAGCGAAGAAAGACGCTCGAGTCGTTCCTGGATGAAACTCAGGAAGTAGAAGTCAGTGGTTGAATACAGGAAAGGAACTTTAATCTAACGAAGAGCTGACAACATCGCTTGTCTGGGGTAAAACCTCTGTAGAACCTGCTGGCGGATTCGACTAGCAGCTGCAAATTGACCAAATGTACCAGAGGCTTGTCGCGGGACGGAGGTGGTGGGACTCATGCCCGTGTTCATCAATGTGTTGAATGACATACCTCGATTTCCTCTCTTACTGGTGGCGCTGCAGGCGCTGACATCATCGCTGCGACACGAAACACTCTGCACATACAATGCACCGCCATCAGAGTAGCGACTTTCCAACAGCTGATAGAAAATGGCCCCACAGACGGTGTTGATATCAGAAAGCTCGTTATTTGACTGATATAGTCCATCTGTGGTCGAATCGCAAGGCCACTAAGACTGATCCTGGGCTGAGGGAAAACCAGCGGTTTCCATTTATGGTAGTTACATATCGCCGCATCCTGCCTTCTGGAACCATAGATGTCCTGGGTCTCGCAAGATGAGAACAACGCAGACGCCGACAAAGACCGTCGCTCCTAGACGTCCTCAAACTCCATGTCTTCGTCACTTTCGCCATCCTCCTCATCCGCTGGAGCTTCCACCTTGACCTTTTTTACTACTCTCTCTTCCGAGTCTGGTGATGGCTCCGTTTTTATAGCTGGAGCCGGAGTCGCGATACTTGGTGTCACATCTTCAAAAGCATCCTCCTCATCGTCGTCGTCATCATCCTCTTCCTCCTCCATCGCCCTTGCCGCTTCAGCCTCTTGCTCAGCCTTGAGCCGGGCAAAGTAGTCGTCGAGTTCTGCGTGTTCTGGGTTATCTACTGACTTGGCCACAGCATCCTTGTCGTCCGTCTCCTCGACCTTGGTGGCCGGCGTGGGGCCTGCTTGGGCTGCAAACGACTCGCCAGTGACGGTACTATTGGACATCCAAGAGGGGAGCGCGTTCTGCTGCGCAACCTTTTCCTTGCGTGCCTTCTCTGCTGCCTTTTCTGCTTCTGACGGCCCGTCCGACGTTGAGATGCTGACGGACATCGACTTTGGCCCGACATTATCGAGACCCTTGACTGACGTCGGTTGCAAGGACGAAACAGGTATGGTGGTGACGGATTGGTAGCTTGCATCGCGGATGACGGGTAGGGCCTTGCTAATTGCAATGTCAAATGTGTTATCCGGGACAACCATCTCGTCAATACGTGGCAGCAGCTCGGTGATAAATTTGAACTGATTGTTCAGCCGTGTCGATTGCTCATGGCCGGTTGAGTTGCGCTCGAGATCGTGGGTGAGCGGAGCACCGCAACGATGACAGACGAAGCCCTCGGGACCAACGTTGTCGAGCACCTCCATCTGTGTCCATTCTGATTTGCAGCGCCCACAGAAGTACTCCTTACGCTCGCTCGCTGGCACCGTGGTACCCTGGATCTGCTTGTCGACGGTGTATACTCGCCACTTAATGGCATCGATGGTCTGGCGGTAGTCGATGTAGTAGTATGTTCGGTTGACGGGACGAGGTTTTGCTTCGGGGTTCTTGGGATCTTCGCGGTATTCCAATCTCGTGTACCTAAACATCATTCATTGTCAGCTTAGGGTTAAGGCTGCGAGAGGTATGCGCAAAGATTACACGGCGAGAAAGCGGTCCTCCCTGAGCTTTCCGCATGCCTTGTGGAGGTCTTTCGTGTTCGTCGCCATTAAGTAAGCTAAGTCATCGTCTCTAAGCCTGCCGTAGGTTAGCAAGCTTGCGTAGCAGGCAGGGAAGCGCACCCACGCACGCAGAGTGAATGATCAATGCATCGATGATCAGAATGTGGCGCGTTTCGTAGAAAGCGCGCATAACAGACTTGACGAGGGTCTTTGCGAGATCTAATGGTTGCGCCATCTTGTCGTCTGTCTAGTCAATGCTATGAAGGAAATTTTGGGCGGTAAAATCCGACGTCGGGTAAGGTAAAAGCACGGTAGAAGTGGACGGTCATTAGCTATTTCAGAAAGTGAAGTCCATGGCAAGTCTGTTGCGGAAGTGGCGACTTGAAATTGCGCATGCCACCTGCGGAAATCAGAGCCTCTCTTTCCGGCACGCAAAGGTAGGCTGATTCAAGTGGAAGAATCCGAGTACATTATCTTGAAGAAAATAGAGACGGAGTATGGTAGGTAGCTGCTGCTGTCCTTTCCGAAAGCACAGTCGCACCTCGTCGTTAGGAGTAGGAAGGTCCAGGCGTTGGCGGCTGCTCTGAGGCTGCAGGTCAGATAGCTCTTCCACATGCACCCACGCACGGTAATGGGGCACCAGGATCCTTTGAACAGTACGTACCCATAGCCCACTTCACCCCAACAACACACCTTCAACTCAAACTCATCTTCACTGCCATATCCACTGTAAGCCATACACTTCACAACATCACCTCAATTCGAACCTTCAACTTGGAAGCTCGAAGACTACATGCGAACGACTGAATACAGCCACGAATTGGGCCATTAGCCTCTGCAAGTCATAGTGAGGACGGGAGTTTGAGAATCATCAATAAACACAAAATCAAGATTCCACCGGTCATGTTACAGTCCAAACTCCAGTCGCAGCCCTGCCGTGACACTACGTGGCCGCAACGCTACCCTTGAACCGTCTGGGGTAAGCAGAGATACCTGATATGAAGCAGAAGTCGAGAGCTCACTTACACCCCTCTCCCAAACTATAACTGCTAAGAGAGCCAAGAACGCAGAGCTGGCATCGTGACTCATCTCTCTACCTTCCACACCCCCTTCCTGCAGAGCCCAGTCCGCTTTCACCCTTATACACGCCAACTGATTATCGGGTTCTGCATTAAGCATATTTCCGAAGCTACGCCACTGTCAGTATCCAACTCGTAAACATCCATGGTTGAGTATGTCTTACATCAAGAGTGAGTGCTCTGGAACTGTTGACTTCTTGGTCGCGGTATACGCCTACCAAGCTCTCACTGTCTTGAAACAAGCCAGTCTTAAGACTGATGACAATGAACTGCATACCAGGACCGGCATGCTCGCGAATGTACTTCTTGATCTTGTCGACGTTGGCATTGTCCAATGCAGCGTCAACCTCGTCCAATACGAAGAATGGACTGGGCTGGTAACTGTGAATAGCGAACAACAGAGCCAGCGCAGCCATCGTCTTCTCACCCCCGGAAAGGTGCTCCATATCCCTGAATCGCTTCAGCGGCGGCATGGCGTGGTATTTGATACCAGACAGGTAGGGAGTGTCAGTGTCCTCCTCTATATCAAGATAGGCTTGACCACCCAGAGGATACGCTTCTGATCGTGTAAGATCCTTGTAAACGTGCGAAATCTGTTCCTGGATGTGGGTGAAGGCCTTGTTGAAGAGCTCGTACCGTTGGGCCTTGACGTGGTTGAACGCATCACGGGCCGCCTTAAGAGCCGCTCTGGAGTCTTCGAATTCCTTTTCGGTGTTCTTCAACCTTGACTCGACGCTTTCGAGTCTCTCAATCGCTCTCATGTTAGGGTTGAGCTTCTCGAGCTCCGAAGTCAGCGATGCTATTTTATCCTGCAACTTCTCCTCGACAATGGCGTCATCGGACTGCATGGCTTGTCAGTTACAGTTCGGTAAAACATATCAAGGGCACACGTACGTTTTTCATCTCCTCGTCCAGACTCTCGTAGTCAACTTCGATACCATAGTTTTCAAGGGCAGCGGTCATCATCTCCTCATCATCCACCTCCTCGTCAACGTCCATAGCATCGGCATCTTGCCGCAGCATGTTGTCCTCGTTTGGGAGGTTGTCAAGCGAGCCCTCTAGTAAGGGGACCTGGATCTGATCAAGCTTGCATCGCCTGAGCAATGCGAACTTGCCCGCACTGTTCTTCTGCACCACTGTCTCCAGGGCGTTGATTTCCTTTTGTCTGGCATCGATCTCCTTGCTTCGCTTTTGGACCTCGGCCTTGGCTTGGGAAACCTTTCGGTTCTTTTCCTCCAACTTGCCGCGGTACTCCTCGAGCGTCTCGCTAAGCGCGTCGAGTTCATCAGAGACTTCGTGGCTGGCATCCTCTATATCTGACTTCTCCCGCTGATAAGTCTGTAGGTCGCGCTCAGCAGCCTTGAGGGCCTCTTGCAACTTCTTCAGTCGTTTCTCCAGGTTGCTGTGCATATCCCGCGCCAAGGTGAGTTGACTTTGGAACCTAGACTTCTGCACCTCGAACTTAGCACGCTCCTCTTCAGCTTCCCGTTGCATATCTCGGTGCTCTGTCTCGTAGGCACGGATATCGCTGAAGCCGAGTCGTCTACAGAAGCCGGAAAAGACTTCATCTTCCACCTTCGCGATGGCGTCCGAGAACTCCTTGACAGTTCGCTTGGTTGCTTCGAGCTCCGAAGTCTTTTCTTCATACTTGGGCTCAAGCTCATCAAGCTGTCTCTGCTCATGGTCTCTCTCCCTCTTCTTGCTATTGTAATTCTTTTCCAGGTGTGCCAATTCGGCCTTTGCATTCGCCAAGCGTGGCTCGAGGCCGTGGATCTCGATCTGAAGAGACTCTTCGGCAGTACTGCGGCGACCGGACTTGGGAAGTTTCTCGATCTCCTCCTTGTACTTGGCCGCCATATTTTTTAATGACTCCAAGTCGGTGCTCTCGAAACGTCGTTTTCCGCCCTTAGGCTCTGGGCCACGACCGCCAGTCATCATACCAGTTTTGTGGATGACCAAACCATCCAGAGTGACCGTCTTGACAGGGATGCGCTTTTCGTACGAGATGAGCTTTGCAATCTGCTCACTATCGCACACTACTGAGCTCCCGCAGGCGTAGGCCATAGCGCGCTCGTAGGCAGCGTCAAAATCAATGGTGTCAATGGTGAGACGGGCTCCCGAGATACCTTTGATGGCCGAGTTCACGGCATTGACCTTAATGTTGTCCAAAGGAATGAAAGTCATTGGCGGGAAGCGTTGGTCCTTGAGGTACTGTACACACTCGTGACCCGTCTTCTCCGTATCGACGATGACCGATTCGTAGTCTCGGCCCAAAGCTATGCTGACAGCCTCGTCGTATTTCTTCTGCTTGGGCTTGCAAAGGTCACCAACTCTACCCTTAACGCCGGGGTAGAGACGCTTCAAGTTGTTGACCATCTCCTTCATCCTTGCTTCTCGATCGTTCTGCCGACGCCCATCGTCGGCTTCGCGCAGTTGCTTGGCAACTGTCTCAAGCTTCTCCTCCAACTCTGTCCGTCTCTGGCTGGTTCTTACACGCTCTGACTGAATTTGGTGGTATTGTTTTTTTTGGTGTCAATCTCCTGGGACAACGCCTTGATGTTGTCTTCGGTTGACGCCTTGCGTTCGCCGAGAGTTTCTAACTCGCCCTCGTACTTCTCCAAAGCAGCCGAGAGGGTGTCGACCTTGCCCTTGAGCGTATTGACGGTAACCTCGTCGGTCCTCTGCTGGCGGATCAAGTTGTCGAGTCTACCTTGGTTGCCGGCACATTTTTGTACAACCTGAGAACGAAGAGTGTTGTATTCCTTGCGGTCGTCCTCACTGAGCTCCTTCCCCAGCTTCTTCATTCGCTCTTTGAGCTGTTTTTCGAAATGCTGCTGGGCTTTTTCGGTGGTTTTGAGCCGGCCCTCATCTTCCTTGATGAGCTCGGCTTGCTTGTCACGCTCCTTGCGGACCGGCTCCATCCGTGAGCGGCACTGTTCGATATTGCGCGTCTTTTCTTCAATCTTTGCGTCGATAGGGATCAGCTTGTGCTCCAGCTCGTCGAACTCCCGCTTCTTGGCGTTGATGGCCTTTTCCACCCCATGAACCTCCTTTGCCGCTGCATGCTGTTCCTTCTGGGCTGCCTCGAGTCTTCGTCTGAAAGACTCGACATTGCGTTGGAACTCTTGCAGGTTCTGTTGGTGGTCATGAATTTTTTCAGTAGACTCATCCATGCCGCGCTGAAAGTGGTACAACTTCCATAGAGCATGCTTGACGATGGCTTCATCTCTCTCCTCCGTCTTCTTTTGGAAGTTGTCGGCCTCCTTCTTCTGTTCCTGGTACTGCTTGATCTCGGAGTTGATACCGCGCCTACGATGGAGCTGGAAGCTCTGGTTTTCGGCGGCTTGCTCTGCTTCGGTTTGTAACCTTTCATATTCGGCCTTATACTCCAGACTTCCAGAAATTTGTTCGATTAACCTTGTAAGATCTTGAGGTGATTGCGCAGCAATAGCCTCAACATCTCCTTGGAAAACGAGGAAGTTCCTGGCCTTGATTAAGATGTTTTCGGACTCAAGCGCTTCGTTGTACTGCTGAGCCGTTACAACGCGGTCGTTAATGCGATACTCGCTGGACCCCTGATTGGTAATGGAGCGCTTCCACTTTTGCTCGTCACCGGCATCGTCCTCGTAGACAGCCATGACCCAGGCAGTCTTTGGATCGCTCCGGGAAGCCTTTTGCGACAACTCATCTCCGTCGCCATTGGCGTACCCATTCCTTTGGCCGTTGGCTTCGGCAGAACCGTCATCGTTGATTTTGGAGGTTTTGAGAACACGACCGCGGTACACGAGGTCCTTTAGGTGAGCTGATCGAAGGTGCGACGACTTGATACCAAGCACGAAGGATATCGCGTCCATGCTGTCAAGAGTGGCACGTTAGTTCACGGACGGATGCAGCGCACGAGGCTGGGTAGGCTTACGAGTTAGACTTGCCGGACCCATTTGGGCCGATGATGGAGGTGAAGTAGGAATCGCCGAACAAGAGTATGTGATGGCCCTTGTAGGACTTGAAGTCTGTAAGAGGGAGCCATGGTCAGCGCGAGGGCGGTATAAATGGATGAGGATGCATGGACATACTGAAAAGCTCTAGACGGATGAGCTTCCCCATCTTGCCGGTCGGTTGTCGAAGGACACGCGACGACACTAGGATCTGGTAGTGGTCGTGTGGCGGTCTTCAGTCGAGGCTGGTCGCAAACGCGAAGTGGTGGGCGCGCGGGAAAAAGGGATCGAGGGCAGGAAGGCGGCGCCGTGAGGGCAGGCGATAGGTCGCAAATGCAAAAGCTATGCGGTTACAATTGAATCGAATGTTGAGGGCCTCAAAGTGGCCTGGCGCATGGTGAAGAGGCACTCGGAAGGAATCGAGTCTCGTTTGGCGACAGTGAGGTCGTGGTGGTTTACCTTATTCGTAATCGAATTTCCCCACACGCGTCTTGAGTGCTCCTATTGCACCTGGACGCGACGGGGACACTGACTGCAGGCCACACCTAGGCTGGCCTGGTCGCGCGCGTACAGAAGAAGCTCGAGCCACGTCAATGGGAGATCCAAGCAGCGTCACGTGATGTTAAGGTATCAGCTAAGCGGTTCCTGCTGTTGGGACCCAGAGCCTAAAGACGTCAGGTCCTTACCAGTCTCAACCAACCAGAGAACCAGCCAACAGCACCTGCACAAATTACGGGCTAACTTCCAACAGTGTGTCATGCTTGAGGATGGGGTGTCCATCTCCCAAGCGTGTCTGCGTCTGATTCCTGGTCTGGATGCAGCTCAGGACTTGTTGATGCAAGTCGATAACCGACTTTTCGATCGTCTTCCTCATTTCCAAGATAGCGTCTTTCCAAACCCCCTTCGAGTGATTTTGTTTAGATTCTGCATCCGTTCAAACCCAAATGCGATAGCCCAGTCCTGGCTGCGTCCATCTCCCTGATAAGCTTTGGATGGCGGAGTCTGATGCCCTGTGACGTACTTTCAGAACGGCCCCTGTTCAAAACGTTGTTCCAGCTCCCCGTCACCAGGCAAGCCCAAGGGCCGATGTATCATTGACAATGTGCCGCCTGTCAATCTCGCGGCATGACAAGGAACTGTGGCGGTCAATCATCAACACGTGTAAATCATCGCCAAATCCCCAACGTGTTCCAGACCTCTACGTTCATCCCACCCTCACTAAACCCATCCATCACAAGCCTACTTTGTCTTGTTGTCATTTGCTTCCCCCACCCCATCCACGTACTAGTCACGTTGCCCATCCTAGCTACGGTGTATTTAAAACCTGCCAACAGCCTACTTTAGTAGCCCAGGCATCCTTTTGTGCCCCTTCGTACTCGGATTGTTCTTCTCCCACCATCGCACCAGCTAGGACATTGAGACTCTCGAGCTACCGAATAGACTGAAAGGGTCATCTATCACCGCCTTATACCTTCTCTGTCTCTTGCTTCGGTGCCCAAGTTTCCTTCACCGGATACCGCTTACAATTTCCATCCTCGAGCGATCACCCGAACTCCATGTCTTGACCAAAGGTTACTTCTCCGAAAGGTACGCATTCTTCTGGATTTCGAAGACCATCTCCAGTGCGCACACAAGGTATTTCCTGCAATAGTCCACTGATTCCCGTGAACAAAACTAATTTCGCTCCTCGGCGCTGCAGATCACCAACAACAAGCCAACATAACCGACACGCTCAGGCTTATTCAGTTTTAGGTCCAGTCGAAGATGGCCGAGTCAAAACCAATAGATATGCCCAATGCAAGAGGCGGCGAAACCCACACCGACAGTGAAACCGCCTTCACTTTTGATCCGACCGAGGCACAGTTGTCCCTTAGCTCCTCTCCTCCAGACCACGATGGCCTCCATACTCCCACTCTAGACCCTGTCAATTCTGAAAGCCCCAGGCTGTCAAGGAACCCGTCCTTCTCTGGAAGCAGTTCCTATCAAGAAGATTGGGATGTGTTCCCGCCACTGGACCGCATCTCCGTGCTCGATCTTCTTGACAACTTTGCCTTGCCGCAACAGCTTGAGAAGTTGCAAAAGGGCATCTCCGCCCAGACACAAAAGGTCCGCAAGTCAAGAGATGCATTCAAGAACAAGAGTCAGCATGCCCAGAAACGGGTGGTAGAGGAATGGCGACGCCGCGTACCCACCGCTGAGGAACAGCTCGAGAGATATAGGAAGCGGATGCGCACCAGCGTAGACAAGCTTGGGAAGCAGTGGAACGACACCAGGGTTGTGACATTACGCGAAAAGGTATCCTTCATCTTTGGCGTCATGAACATCTTTGTGAGCGGCCTTCTCATGGGAGGCTGGCCCGAGTTTTTTCATCTGTGGTACACCGTTCAAGTCTTGTACTTCATGCCCATCCGCTATTTTACCTACCACCGGCGCGGCTATCACTACTTCCTTGCAGATCTCTGCTACTTCGTCAACTTACTCTTGGTCCTCAGCATCTGGGTCTTTCCCAGCTCAAAGCGACTCTTTCTGGCCACTTACTGCCTTGCGTTCGGCAACAACGCCGTGGCCATCATCATGTGGAGAAACTCGCTCGTCTTCCACAGTTTCGACAAAGTCACATCGCTCTTTATCCACATCATGCCTTGCGCAACACTTCATTGCATAGTCCATCTGTGGTCTGAAGAGCTCCAGGCTAGTCGTCTTCCCGCCATCTGGACAATCAAACATTCTCCAGCTGGGTCGCCGACAGCCTATGGAAATATCGTCTCCATGTTGGCTTGGAGCTCCATCCCTTATGCTGTCTGGCAATTATCTTATTACTTCTTTATCACCGTTCGTAGACGCGATAAGATCGCTGCCGGACGGCCAACATCCTTCACTTGGCTGCGCAAGTCATACTCCAAGAGCTGGATTGGCAAGATCGTGCTTTCGCTACCGGGCTCCCTACAAGAATCGGCCTTCATGTTAATTCAGTACTCATATGCGGTGCTCACTATGCTGCCCTGCCCCCTCTGGTTCATGAGCAGATACGCCTCGGCGGGCTTTCTTACGGTCGTCTTCACGTGGAGCGTCTATAACGGAGCAACATACTACATTGACGTATTTGGAACACGTTTCCAGAAGGAGCTCGAGGCCCTCAGGGCCGAGGTCAAGCAGTGGCAGAATACGCCCGAGATGGGTAGTCACTCGCCACTGATGACACCGAATCCCGAGGGCTCCGCACCGAGCGAACTGCACCTGACGAATACCAATGATCCAACGAGTGAGGGCAATCTCGACGCTGCTTTTAAGCACGAAAACACAGTGATGGAGGAGATCATCAAGGCAGGCGGTCCATCAGATCGAATTCCATTGTTGAGCGAAGAGCTTTCAGTTCAAGCTGAGGCCAGCGGCGTTGACGGGGGCGCAAGAGATGTCGCCAGGGAGAGGAAGGCGGCATGAAATTTGGTCTGACGGACAGGTCTACCTATTTCAAGGCCTGAAGATGGATGGGTGTGTAAAAGGGAGGTTTTAGAATTGCATCGCCGACAGAAGCGCCGCAATGCCGCAGCGATTCTCTTGTCTCGAATTACGAATCGATGGAAGTGGCTAAGGTGTACTCGCAATGCCTTCTTTCCTCCTTGATCGCGTCAGCGTTCATGTTGGGTACCCGTAGGCTTGTCTTCAATGTAACTTACATGTGTTCCATGGCCTGCTACAGCATCATATAATGACGTTAGCCTGGCGTTCTATACAATGATCACAAGATGGCTCTGTGTGAGTAAGATTTGCCTCGTGCATTTACGCTAGTTCAAGGGATGGTTGGTCGATACATGCCATCAGACCCCGACTAACACTGCTATCACACTGTTATCAATACTATTTGCGCTTGAGCCTGATGCTGAAGATGATCCGAGCCTCTCCTCTTCGGCGGGCAAATCCACCCCCAACTCTCATCTCCCAAAAGCATGTTCCCCCCGGGTTGTTTCCTCTTCATGGACCACCCGCTGAAGCCACTACGATAAGAAGCCCTGTAAATCACTCCTGAAAACAAGAAAAACCCTGAAACAACAATGACCTGTACCCTCCTAACCTGTCGTGACGCCGTTTCCATGCACATGATGCAACCGGTAGCGGGGTATTTACGTTTCCTCTTCCCATCAACATCCTCATGAAACAGAATTCGAGTGCTCGCTCCATATCCCTTCTGCCATTTCTGTCCGCAGCCGTTATTAACCTCCCCGAGCCAGATAAAAAAGGGAAATGATGGTATAATGTCGTTTGCAGAGACTGGTGATCCTGTAGTTGTTACCGGATGACGCCCCAGTCGGATAGTCGGCCGCCGTCGCCATCCTCTCTGGCTCCAGGCCGTCGTCCGAACACGTTCCAGAACCGTAATGTCTCGTCACCAGCGCCGGTTACAACCGTTCTGCCGTCAGGGCTCATAGCCAAGTACAGCACGCGATACGTGTGGCCCGTAAGGCTGACCACCTGCGTCATCGAAGGATACTTCCACACAACAATTTGGTTCTGGCTGTAACCATGCGTCGAGACAATCTCGTTGGAGTTCTTAGACCAGGCAATGTTGCAGACCTGGCTGCCCGTATCGACCTCGTTAATGACAGACCCGCGGACTGTGTCGTGGAAGATGATTCTTCGGTCTGCCGTTCCACCTCCAGAAGCCAGTAGTCCACGTTGATGAGGCGACCAGGCAATGGCCTTGACAGCAGCAGTGTGGTCCGAAAATTTCCAAAGCGGCGTCTCTGAGAGCTTATCCCATACCATGAGCTTGTTATCGTTGCCACCGCTAGCTAGTTGGCCGTCTTCACAGTTCCACTTCAAACCACATACTTCCTGCTTGTGGCCGACGAGTTTCCTAAGCCATTGATCAGGGGCGCGAACGTCGCGGTGGTAGATCAGGCGATCGCGAGAGCCAGACGTTAAGATGTGGGTGTTCCAGGCCAAGGAGCCGACTCTCGCCGTATGGCCTGTCATCGTCCGTAGTCGTCTCGTCTTTTCAGCATCCCATATCTGAACCAGCCCCTTTCCAGTCCCAATTGCGATATGTGTTCCCTTCTGGATCCACGATACACTTGTAACTGTGTCATCTTCAAGTGTGCACAGCTTGTTGACACGACTCGTCTGAGCATTCCACATGTAAACGCTGGATCCCAGGCCAACACCTAGCACATTCGCGCTACCCCAGTCGACCAAGTTCAGGTAGAAGTCGTCTGCCAAATCGGGGGCATCAAGCACCTTGTAAGGCACTTTGCTGACCGCTCGAGGCTGCCGCCGCGGGCTGAGCAGCATTTGTTGACTGTTGAAACGCACAGGGGAGAGGCTGTATATCTCGGAGCGGGTATCCAAATTGGGACCGTGTCGACTTTGAGGTGTTCTTGATGGCGTTAGGTGGCCTGCGTTGCTGAGCTGTCGGGGTGACATGTAGGAGAACAGGTTCTTGTGGGGCGTCGACGGCGTTAGAGAGGATGGCAAAGAGTTAGTGGAAGCGTTGTTGGGCGGCGTGCGAGACCTCGTGCTATCCCGTATATGCGCTGAGTGGGAGGCGGTGGACAGAGAATGGTCTGGGGACAAAGTCGGTGGCGTTGTCTGCGGTATTGAGCCCTCGAAGAGTTCAGCGCGGAGCAGCGTCGAGAATGTACGATTTGCTTCCTCAGCTAGATATTGGTCAGGTCGGTGCCCTTGTCTACCAGAACGGATATGGCTCACTCTTCTGGAAGTGAAGCTCCCCATGAGGGGTACGCTTCTTTTGCTTAGATGGCGTTGCTGGGGAGCCATCTTCGTGGAGCAAGCTGAAGCTGGCTTGGAGATCTTGGCCAGACCGGGTCGGGATGAATCTAGCAGTTCTAAATCAGCAACGGTCCTCGAGGCGAAACATGTCGTTGCACACGCACCTGTCGCCATTTATCCTCTGTCGCTTCCGGTGTGGGCTGGCACCTGGTGTACTTTCCCGTTGTGATCGATGGTGAATCTCACGAAGCAAAGCACTGTCGATAGCGTCGGCGTCGAAAGCGCTGACACGAGCTGGCTCACTAGGTCTCCTGCTATTTTGAGTCTTGCGTTGGTTCGCATTCTCCAGATGTTGGCGATTCTCAAAGTGCCCTCTATCGGATGGAGGAGGTGGTGTTGCCAAGCGATCGGGAGTCGCGTTTACGGAATTACTCGCATCAGCAACTGATCTTTTAGTGGCAGCAGAAGCAGCGACGACTGCTAAAGAGTCTGTAGGAATCGTCATTTTTTATTTGCGCGTGTCGAGTTGGTGACGAAGACCGTGGAGGTCGCGCGAAGAGGCTGAGGTGCAGCAAGGGCGGCTGGGACGAGCGTCGGGAGGATGGCGGGGGCCAGTCAAGCAATACAGCAGCACCAGCACGTGTGCGGACCCAAGGCGTTGTCGCAGTCGGGCTGCGGCCGACGATAATTGAGCTGAGAGGATGTTTTGACAAAGTTCGGGGGAAATGGCAGTTGCTTGAATGGTCGTTTCGGTCGGTCGGCGCGGTCAAACAGATCACCACCTTATCCCTGACGGTGGTGTTGAACTTGTCGTTCGCATGCTTTTCCCGCTCGTCGTAAGAGCTCGGGCGTCGCCGACAAGGTGCTGGAAAGCCAGATGCAATCGCGCCGAAAGATTGGTTAATTGAGAAGAAGGAAGAAGAAGAAGAAGAAGATGCAGATAATGCTAGAAAGATGTCGTAGTTGTCGGGGCGTGCAGGGTGGCCGTCAGACGTTTGGAGTGTGGACAGATTCAAGATAGTCTGTGACCACGAGGTGCAGAGGCGCAAGCAGCTGGAGTGATAGGAAGGCGGCAACAGCCAGCGGCGGAAGGAGGTGCGGTCGATGGTGAGTAGCGGGAGGTGAGGTGCGATGCGGCCCAGTAGCCAGTAAGGTGCAACGGCGGTTCAATAGCCACCCGATCCTCAGTGAGCACCTCAGGGCACTTGTTATTGTTGTCAGTGACCTGTTACCTCACCTCAGTGCTCACTCTCAGAAAGATGGCGCTGGCGGGAGAGTCGCGGCCAAGGGATGTCACTAGCCTTTTCGGGATCTTAGCGTTGACGGCAGAGCAACAACACGACAGCAGTAGTCCCTCGGGGCCGTTGTCTGGGTCTTTAGGGGGGTTTGTCATTCGGACGCGACAGGCGAGGGTCGAGGAAAGGGCGTTTGGCGTTGGTGCCGCACCGCACCGGGGAGATGAGGGGGACAACAACATTGAGGGCAGGCAAGGGCTGTGAGGGCGAATAACAACAAACAACTCGTCGCCAAAGTGGCCCGTCGATGAGGGTCAAAACTAGACGCGATGGGCATTTGTTTGGAATTGCTTTTTCCTTCCCACTCTCCCTTGAAGTTTCCCTGAGCTGCAACAGAACGGCCAGGTACAACACGAGTCAAAACATACGCCGGAAATCCATGTTCTCGTTGCGGGTGTCGAGTAGCTCCCATTGGATCTCATAATTTACCGCATCACGGGCATTTGCTTGTGATGATGACAATCTTTACCATCCAAGTCTCCCCGCTTTCTAGAACCGTATGCCTTTCCTTGGATTGCCATACCTTACCCTGACGGTTCTTAGCGATGTGCAATCAAGGTGATGTTAGTCTTGGTCTTTCCGCTACCCAGTGGCCAGAGGTTGCATCGATTGCTTCCCCGGACGGTGCAGACCGTGGCTGTACAGAATTTGCTGTGATATTCCTGGCCGCAACGCAGACTTTTTTCGTTATGGATTTGCCTCCCGAACATAACTGGGCTGCGAAGGGGTGAGCCGTCGCACGAATATAAGTTACTCGAGTGACCAAAACACCAAAAAGAGACTACATGCAAGGTACCGACGAGCTATGGAGATGGGATGGCAGTCGAGGTGAAACAATTGTCCAATGTGTGTGTTTGTGTATAAAGTTTGCAAGTTTCGCGCTTCCCAAGCGACGGGAGTTCGCGTCTCTCTACGTAACGTCTCAGTCTCGTGAAGCCGCGTTGAGATTCCAGTCGGCGCATTTCCTGCCTCCCTGGCGGGGTAAGGGGGCTGGGATGACACTGTGAAGGGCGTTGTTTGTTTACGTTGACAGCGTCTCTAAACGCCCCCAACTCGGACAAGGAAACATCTCTTCTGCCAGGAGAACATCAAGGCCAACCCCGCCCAGCCACTCTCGAATCGGCCCAGTGAGTAGTTCGGAGAAGGGACCTCTAGAGGCGCTGTATGTTGCCGTTTACTGCCAGTTGACTTCTGCCGGGCAGCTTTGTTATGGTGGAAACCCCTAAAACCTGTCCTGCGCCTCCCACACACAGTCCCCCAAAGTGAAGTCTCCCAACCTCCGTGCCCGTTGCGTGGGTCACCCAATGGAATTCGATAGCCCGCCAGATAATACAAAGCCTACACTGGAATGCGTCTTTGCTTGTTGTGTGTCGTTCTGTTTGCCCATGCAACTCCATTTCTGCGAGTCTTCTGCTGAGTTGAAGTTACTGTTACAGGCTTCCGGTCTGCGCACGCGACTACGTCTCGTTGTGCTTCTGAATACGGAATTATCGAATATATCTGACAGTAATCAAGGACACCCTACTTCCAGTCTCATCAATAGATAAAAGCCCTCAGAGTAAAGGAGCTGGCAGGATGTGAGGGTGAGTTTGGGCGCTTATACGGTTCAGGCTCATACGTCATTTGGCGCCTGACAAGATTGAATGGTGGCTGGATGTCACACGAACGCGAACGACGCGTTTTATCGCGTAAAGTGAGGACGCGTGAGACGCTTTCTTCTTTCTCATGTAAAATCCCTCCTAGCACCTTTACAGTTTGAAGACCTAGTTTATTGATACTCCGCACCGTATATCCATCGATTAAGGCCTGGGGCAGAAACGTCAGTTGACTCTGATGCTGCTGATATAATACTAAGCCTTCCATGGGTTGGTTCTCGCATTCAACCACAGATTTCATGGGAATTCTCTGGATAAACCGGACTGCATAACTGCGACATCTAGCCCGGCCCTTAGAATGGTATCCTCCATAGACACGTTGAGGACGAAACGGACTCATACCTTGCATGGGCAGGGTCTATTCCTAAACTTGCGGTTCGCCTTTCATCGAGCCGTCAACCCTGGACGCTGCTGTCGGAGTGTGTTATATGGCGAACCAAATTCTCGGAACCTTGTCGCCTCTTCTCAGTTCGGAACTTCGGACAAAGCTACTTACCACATTCAGTAGGTCATTGTGGGAACCAATTACACACTCACACGAGCTGTCAGGGCAAAAGCGAGATGAGAACAGATAGTGTTCAGTCGAGGGCGAGACACTTTGGCCAAGAAGCTTCGGCTTCAACTCCGACATTCCAATCATCCAGCAGTGGCCAGGTCAATGTTTTCGTATGCCATAACAATGGACAGCTTTCTTTTGGGTCTGCCTCGTCGCACGACCGTCTTCTCACAAACCCTGTCATCACTACGGCAGCATTGATCATGATCCATCCGGTCCTGTTTTTGCACCACTTAGCGAGCGAGTGCCTGCACATATTAGCATCTCTTAAGGTTGGGCACTAACAGGCAACATTCCTACACGGCTCGCACCCTATTTGAAGCTAGCAAAAGCGTACAGATATCAAACTCCAGAGGCCGGTAACGCTTGGTCCTGACTGCTGATCAATGATGGGACGTTGACGGTGACACGACTGAAAATTTCGTTCGATGAAGCGGCTATCTCCGGCACTTGGTCTGTTCGCATGACCCCCGCCGCCGCCAACATGAGCCACAAGCACAAGCTCCGAATTCCCGCGTGGAAGTATCGCTTCTAGACATCATTGCCGCGTGTTTCTTCGGCAGAAGCCCCGGTCTTGCACTGATCCTGGGCAGAACATGGTCTGCTATGGTGGAGGTCGCTTGCCGATGCGAGAAGTGATAGCCCTATCATGGGATGGGACAAAGGGCAGCGCCTCAAGCACTTCAGCCACCCAGTTATTCGTGTAGCAGTGGTCGATGGCGATGGCTAAACTACGAGTAATGTTTCGCCGAGAAATAACGGACGATAGAGGCTAGAAGGAGATCACAAACCCGGCACTGCCGCTCAGGCAATGATCTTGATGCTTGTCGACTCCTCGGAAGAGATATAACCGCCTACAAACCCGCTGTCAGGCTTCGGCTCATGTTCGAAGGTGATGTCGTCCGACCACCGATTCGAACCTTTAATCGTAGTTCTGGGGATCGAAGTAGCACGGGCTTCGAAGCTTATGTTCAGATTCTTTTAGCTGAACCAGCCTCATCGCATCGGTACCAGATATTGGAGCGAACAACATAACGCACAGGTTGATTTGGAACAAGACCCAGAGCTAGCTCATCTGCCAGATACCACTCGCTAGCTTACGAGCGCCACCCCCCTTTGTCCCCATCGGGATATGGACCGAGATCCGTGCACCCGCCATATGGGGCCGGTACTGAATCAGTCGAAGCACGGGCGGCTCTGTACTCCCACTGCCACTCTTGAGTCCGAAGTCACCCAAGAGTTATGCAAGACTTTCTCACATCTAAGGATTGCCCAACTGGAGGGATTGAAGTCCAAGATCCCCGTCATTGGCCGGACAGCAATGCCCTTTCGCTCAAATGCTACTGTGACCCTGACTACACTGCACTAAGGCAGGCCAGCGAATCCCTGCACGCATCCTCCTGGTTCCAGTCGGCGACTAGCTTGCCGAAGTACTGTCTGTTGCTTGACTTTGTCACGGCCATCGCTATTGCTGTGGGCATCGTGACATTCTTGGGGCTGCATCAGGCAGTATGTATCCCAACTTAGTCCACCGCCGTTGTCCTTCCCAGTGGAAATGGCACCAGAGAACAGTACCGATACGGAGCCAAAGAGGGCAGACCCCCGTGCTGTCCAAGGCTCCAGTTTGCTACCTTGCGAAACTGATTCGATGCTAAGGAATTGCTTCGTGCTTCCCCGTCAGGACCATCCGAATCTTCTGGCTGCACATCGTCGATTATCATACTTTCGTTCACTATGGCTGATCACAAACACACTCACTCATTGGGACCGGAGCAAGGCCCACGGAAACACATTTCTCATTTGCCGACCTTGTTTGAGGCACTCTTGCCCCCTCCATGACCCTCCTGGGGCGTAAATGTCAGGGTATCCTGGTGCATATATGGACCCACGAACTGTTGATGAATTGCTGAGGACTGCCACTCAGTCAAAGCGCCCAAGGGTCATGTAGTGGTCGTGTCTATCAAACAAACTCATGGTGGCTAGTCCAAACCCATCACTAATGCCTGGACCTGCCAACGAGCCGACAAAGGCTAGTTGACGTGCAGATTCTGCCCCTTTCAGCCACTGGGAAAACTCTTGCACTATTCAGGGTTATGCTCGGCTCGGCTAGTTGGCGATCTTGGGTGTGCTAAGCCGAAAGTCAAATCGCAATATCCCATCCTAACTATCATGACTACATACCTCTCACGATCACTGCAACGCAACCTTGTGGGTTTCTGCCGTTTTTTCGTTTGCCGCCAAAGTCGACGAATGCCTGTTCTGGGCTGAAGACACAAGGCAGGGCACGGTTAGACGGGTACCTGACGCGGTGAGCTGACCATGGGCCTGGCATATTGCTTGCATCGCCTGTCAATAGTATAGCTAGTCATCGATCTTTACTCGCACGCCCTCCTGGCTGGGTCTTCATCACTGCCGGGGCCCCTCCTCTTTGATCGCCCTCCCCGCTGTCGAGATGGCGTCGCTCTGTCTCGGGTTGGATGACGTTGTGGAAGCCAATGGTTTGAGCGTCCCAAGTCTACTACTCTTTGACATTTGATGCTCCTCTCCCCCTCCACAAACATCCTTCCGCAGGCCCAATATAAACCAGTCTCCGTTCCCAGTGGTATCCATGTCTCAAATCACTGCCTCATCTCCGGTCCGTGATCCTAGGCCACGTTCTGTACTAACACTATTCCGGCGCAGGAAGCACATGGCTCAAGTCTCTCCCGCCAACACCATTAATCACCGCCGGCACAGACACGGTGAACTCGTACAACCCCAGATGAACGGCTTGAACTCTGTCAGTGTGACATCTCTCCAGAAACAACAGCAGCAGCAGCAGCGAGCCATGGAAATGGATGAAGGTGGCGCCGATATCCCCGACATTCCTTTCAAGCGTCCTGCAAGCCGAATGCCTCCAGACCAGGCCTTCAACCCGTCGCGGTTTCAGGAGGCGTGGGACGAAGAGAACAAGAATTGGACCACGCATCAAAAGCCTATCAACCCTAATGCTATAACCCCCAGGCAAGACAGGAGGTGAGCAGGCAACATTGGGCATGAGACAACTCTCGCGAGAATCAGTAATGGCTGACCAGTCCGTGTAGCGCAGTACATTCTCCTGAGATTCCTCCCAGGGGGAGAGTCAAGTCCCCCGAACCCATACACGTTCAGCAGAGGCAGATGTCGTCGAGTCCGCCGAGGAGCCCTCGAACACGATCCTCTAGGTCTAGGGCCAACTCGACAACATCATCATATCAGACAAATAACACCTCACTCCCAGCTCTCCAGACAAAGGGCGCAGGCGACGACGAGATCCTCGAGCCATTGGCCGAGGAAGAGATCGAACCAGGCTCGTTCGACCTTGTAGTGCCGTCGCACGGCGATAACGGACAGTACTCGTTAGAAGACCGGTCCGAGCTTATCTTTTCAAAAGACCACCTCAAGGCCATCTTCAAAGACCATATTCTCCTTCAGCGATTCACCGACTTCCTCCACTCTGTCCGCCCCGGTTCGCTGCCCCTTCTCACGTATTACTTGGACTGTCTGAAGGCATTGCGTGCCATGCTTACGCAAACGCCATCGCAAATGGCCTGGACATCCTGCCAGAGCACGGGTTCTCGATAGCAAGTACCGACAGCACAATCAACAGCTCGCTGGAGAAGAAGGCTGAAGCTGCTCTCGACGTGCTTGTGCAAGAAGACCTCCCCGCCTACATCACATACATGTGGATTCAGACAGTCAGCGTGTCGATCAAGCGACGTATTACGGGGACACTTCCCGTCCAGCTGAGAGAGATGTCTGAGGGCTTGGCGGAGGTGTTCTGCTTGACGGACCCATCAAGGCATGATAACCCCATTGTCATGGCGTCAGAGGGTATGCAGCCTGCTTCTGGGGGTGAAATTGAATCCCGGCTAATATTGCTGCAGAATTCCATCGCACAACACAGTATGGCATGAACTATGTCATCGGCCGCAACTGCCGTTTCCTCCAGGGACCGAAGACCAACTCCTACAGCGTGAAGCGACTTCGGGAGAAGTGCCTGGCCGGAAAGGAGCACTATGAAACGTTCCTCAACTACCGCCGAGACGGCTCGCCGTTCATGAACCTGCTTATGGTGGCCCCGCTCTACGACAGCCGCGGCACAGTCCGCTACTTCATCGGCGCGCAAGTCGATGTCTCGGGCCTCGCCAAAGAAAGCTCCGGCCTGGAGGCCCTGCAAAGTCTCGTTGTTGAGAGGGAGGCCGCCGTCAACAGCCAGAAAAGCTACGAGGAGGAAGAGGAACGGAAGGACGAGTTTCGGGAGCTCAGCGAAATGTTTAACCTGGCCGAGTTGGAGACCGTCCGTAGGCGGGGCGGAAATATGCATCGTGTGCCACAGGACGAGAACCAAGCAGCATCCTCGACGAACTGGCACAAGCCCCGCATCCTCATCCAGGACGAGTCCTCCTCCGTCCACCAATCCAACCTCGCGGTACCGCTGACGAGCGGCAAGCTCTCGGGCGTCTACGAGCACTACCTCCTCGTCCGCCCTTACCCCAGCCTTCGCATCCTCTTCGCCTCGCCGTCCCTCCGGCTACCGGGCATCCTCCAGTCCAACTTCATGGACAGGATAGGCGGCTCCAACCGCGTCCGCGAGGGCATCTCGCACGCCTTCGCTGACGGCCACGGCGTTACGGCAAAGGTCCGTTGGATCAGCAAGTCCAGCAGCGAGGGCCGCGTGCGTTGGATCCACTGCACACCGCTCCTTGGCAGCAATGGTGCTGTAGGCGTCTGGATGGTCGTGCTCGTCGATGACGAGACTGAGGCTGGCGTCAAGAGCCGTAGAGAAGCGCCCCCTGTCGACGGCCGCTTGCGCAGGACCGGCGCCATGCAGCAGCCCCGTCCCTCTGTCGATGACAAGATGAGCCTCTCGGGCTTCGCCGCCATGAACAGGGCACGCGACGAGGTTGATAACTTCGGGGCCGACTTTGACGTGGACGGACCCGACCGCCCCGCGAGTCGTGCGAGTCGGACAAGTCGCGGCAGCCGATCAAGTCGGCTCAGCCGAGAGCCCGTCAGTGCTCCCCGCCAACCCGTCACCTCTGACGGCTTCGATGACCGCGACAGGGGGTCATCCCGGCCTGCGTACACAGTAAGACTGGAGGAGGACTAGCTATTCCTCCTCATTCATGCCCTGTATTGCTTTGCCCGGGGATGCACGGTGTTTCCGAACGGCGGTACACTCGGTACCTGTAACACTGTGCTTGATGCTGGTATTCTTGCTATATCATACATTGTTAAAGCGCTGTGTATAAAATCTCTTTGGGCCGTTGATTTGGAATGGGGGACGGAAGTCGATGGGGATACATGTGGAACGGAACACACACACACACACAC
>JAIMZG010000728.1:0-18827 GCA_020466075.1 Colletotrichum coccodes
TAGTAATACTTACCTTTTAATACTAATTCTTCTTAATTATATACTTATAACTATATTCTTATACCTAACTACTTATCTATAAGAAATAAAATATTATAATACTTATTATTAAATATACACTAAGTTATAGTATTATTAAGTTTTCTTTTTAATGTAATATATATATATATAGCGAGTCGGCTAACATAGCGAGCCGGCTACTTCCTTATTGTACCTTAAAGACCACTTTTTCACCTATTTTTTTAAAAATTAAAAAGTTATCTAAAATAAATATAACTTTGTATATAGCCTTTAATAAGAGTTATAAAGCAGTAATAAATCTCTAATAAATAGTTTCCCTATTGTTTCTATAATCCTAACTCTAACCCTTATTGTACCCCTATGATAAGAGATTTCCCCTTTATACTAAGACATGATTTTTAGAAGATTTATTACTGTATTATAACTCTTATCAAAAGCTATATACAAAGTTGCATCTACATTAGAAAGACTTTCGATTTTTTAAAAATAGTTAAAAAAGGACCTTTAAGGTATGATAAGAAGTGGCCGGCTCGCTATGTTGGCCGACTCGCTATGCATGTACGTTATTCTTTTATATTTTACATGTAATATAACTAAGATTTTGATAACTGCTACTGCTACTAGTGAATATCGTATTACAGTACAGCTGCTCGGGCCCACTGCGTCACAACCTCTGCGGGAGCCGGATGCCTAATAGATGGCCGGAGTTTCGCTGACTTACAGTTGCGTTCTGCAAACCAGTGACGAAGAGGGATCCATTTTCGACGTTTCTCTTACTCATAGACCCGATTGCGCCATCAGTCCACAAAAAGACATGACGATGAGGGAAGTGTCCGCACAGCTCTTGAGCCTTGATAAAAGATTTTGGAGGCTCTGCTTGTCCCAATTCTGTCTTGACTCGAGCCTTTTCCGTGTTCGCCTACATGCAGCTCCCGATTCCGAGAAAGGGTAAAAAAACGCTTGCATTTATGTCCATGACTGCTCACCCAACCGACCGGGACCCGGAGCACCCGGGACCCGCCCCGATACCCGGGACGACATCCCCCCACTGCGACCCGAGTCCCGTCCCGAAAGCTAGGCCGTTCTTCCGGTCTGTGCCCTTCCAGATCCTCGTTGCTTGCGGCGTATCGTTTACGGCTCCCGGCATGTGGGATGCCTTAGGCGGCCTTGGTGCCGGTGGTGCAGCTGAGCCATATGCTGTAAGCGCAGCAAACGCTCTCGGTACGTACTCCATCTCATACTCTGTAGAGGTATTCGAGTGGACCAGGCATTAACCACGAATGAAAATAAAAGTTTATGGATTATTCGCGGTTGTTTGTGTAGCGGCAGGCGCCATCAACAACCGCATCGGTCTGCCGTACGGGCTGGCCCTGGGTGCCATAGGCTACCCGCTGTATGGTGCTGGCTTGTACACTAATAACGTCAGTGCCAACACGTGGTTCATGCTGTTTGGTAGCGCCTTCTGTGGTATTTCTGCTGGGTTCTTTTGGGCAGCCGAGGCGGCCATCATCATCGGCTACCCCTCTCCCGGAGATCGCGCCTTTTACCTGGCCATATGGCAGACAGCAAAAGCCGCTGGGCCTATCGTGGGCGGTGCTATCAATCTGGGCTTGAACGCGAACAGGAAAACCACAGGCTCCGTTTCGTCGTCGACATACATCGTGTTTATCGTCATCATGTGTCTTGGTCTTCCCATCGCCTTATGCCTGTCGCCCGCGAGCAAGGTCTGGCGCAAGGACGGCACCAGGATCGACACGTCTATGGCCTCGAGCTGGGGAGGTGAGTTCAAGGCCGTTGGAAAGCTTCTCGTCGGCCGGAGGATCTTATTTTTGTTGCCGGCCTTCTTCATCAGCTACTTCTACAACGGCTTCATGAGCACTTGGCTGGCATCTTACTTCACCGTCCGCTCTCGTGCGTTTTCAAGTTTCTTCACCAACTTTGCCGGAATCTTCAGCTCTTTCCTCATCGCGACGCTTCTGGACAACCAGAAAGTCTACATCAAGACCCGTGCCCGAATTGCGTTCCCCTCCATCATTGCCATACTTGTTGGCACTTGGATCTGGGCCACCGTCCTGCAGAAGCAGATCTACGACTCGGATGAGTCACCCGTATACGACTGGTTCAAAGGAGGGTTCGGAGAGAGCTATGCCCTCGTCTTCTTCTGGCAATTTGGTGGCCAAGCCTTTCAGCAGTTCTTGTATTGGCTTGTTGGCCAGTATGCGACCGGCCTTTCCGATTTGAGTCGTCACACAGGTATACTGAGAGGCACAGAGGCTTTGGGCCAGACTGTTGCATGGGCGTAAGTCATCCTCGTCTACCTTTTCGATGCTCTGTCGAGCTGCATGCCAACCGATCATGTACTGACTCTCTGATAAAGTATGCAGTCCGAGGGCAATGCCAACCACTTTGTTAGCATTGGCCTCAACTTTGGCATCACGGTCCTCTGCATTTTCCCCACTTGGATCATCCTTTCCGAGCTTGAGGGAAGCCATGAGAGCAACGTAGATGAAGTAGATAGTCACGGACGCTACACTCTCGAGGAACAACCTGGCCCGAAAGCGAGGGCAGGGAAGTAGGCCTTAGGCCCGCGGGAACCCATGGTTGGAGGTTGGGCATATAGAGTTAACTCCCTAATACACTCAAAGTGTGTTGGATGTACGTTATATAGTATACCCATTTTTAGATACAGAGCACCACACGCGTAAGCTTTCCTTGTGAGCTAAAAGGTACCTCGTCGGATGGCCTTGCCGGGAAGGCGGCATTATCTTTGTCTGGCGTGAACGGATCGGCGACACATCGTTAGGCTCCCTCCCTCATGACACTCGGCTGAGACCCACGATTATTAGTCGGCGTAGGTGTATTCGGTGGTTTCTCAAATCCCATAGCACCCAAGCTTGAACTGAAGGACGGGCAAGATTTATTATGGTACATCAGCCAAGGTCACGTGGTTGCTCTGAGGCAAAAGACGTTAACGCAAGCATGTGGTATATTTTCATCTTTCTCTTTTGTCTAACGCCCGTCCCTAATTTTCTTTTCCTTTCCTTTCCTGTCCCTTCTGTAAGAAACCACACCTCAAGCCCAAGTATCCAGATTGAGCACCCGGCAGTGCGGCTCACTGTCAGCCCGCGGCACAAGCTGTCCAAGGCGAAGAACCTTCTCTCCAGCTGCCTCCAGGGCCGCGATGGTAGCCTTTACATGAGCCGGATCGACTGCGGCCACCATTCCTACACCGGTGTTGAAGGTGCGAACCATCTGATACGGCTCGACGTTGCCGCTTGTCTTTAGCCATCTGAAGACAGCTGGCATCTCCCATGTCGTCAAGTCTATCTCAGCAGCAAGGTGTTCCGGCAGCATGCGGGGTACGTTGTCAATAATACCACCTCCCGTGATGTGAGCCAGGCCCTTAACGAGGCGAGCCTCGATGACGCCGCGCAAACTTTTGACGTAGATCTTGGTAGGTGTCAGTAGGCTCTCACCCACAGTCTTGCTGGCATCCCATGGAGCCGGGTCGGTGTATGCAAGACCCTCACGTTCCAGAATGCGACGGACCAAGGAGAAGCCGTTGGAGTGAACGCCGCTTGAAGCCAGGCCGAGTAGCACGTCTCCAGCTACCATGTCGTTTTGGCGCGGTAATCTTTGGCTGTTGATCATGACACCGAATGCGCAGCCCGCCGCGTCGTAGTCATCCTTCTGGTACATGCCAGGCATCTCGGCCGTCTCCCCGCCCACGAGCGTACAGCCAGCATCGATGCAGCCTGCCGCGACACCTTCGACAAAGGAAGCAGCGGTGCTCAAATCAAGCTTACTGCAGCCGTAATAATCCAAGAACATCAGAGGCCGGGCACCCTGGACGACGAGATCGTTGACATTCATGGCAACCAAGTCAATGCCCACGGTATCGTGCTTGCCCATCTTCTGCGCAATCATGAGCTTGGTACCAACGCCGTCGATTGCGCCAACTACAACAGGAAGCTCGCCATTATCCAGCCGAAGACCGCACTTTGCCAAGTCCATCTCGCCGCCAAAACCTCCAATTTCGGCATCAGCGCCCGGTTGCTTGGTAGCGCGCACTGCCTTCTTAATACGCTCGACGAATTCGTTGCCTGCATCTACGCTGACACCAGCTCCGGCATACGTCAAAGCCTCCTTTTCCTGGAGGGACCGGAAAGCACGGTGGGCAATGTCCTTGCGGTAGTACATCTTGTCAAAGTCGACAAGCTTGAGGCCTTGCTCATAAGCCTTTTTCACAGCGGCCTCAAGCGTATCAGCCGTAGCATTGACGGCAATGACACGGCCGCCTGACGTCTGCAACTGACCTCCAGGGGACAGTGTAGTGCCGGCATGGAAAACAGTGATGTCTGGGGATGTCGACGGATGGACCACCATTGGGGTTCCCTTTGCATAGGATCCGGGGTAGCCGCCCGCAGCCACGACGACGGTGGCGCTGTATCTATCTTCAACCTTGATATCAACGCAGTCGAGGCGGGCCTCATGGGCGGTGCAAGCCAACATGATTTCGGCAAGGTCCGTCTCAGGAGAAAGGAGGGGCAGGACGGTTTGCGTTTCCGGGTCGCCAAATCTGACATTGTACTCGAGGACCTTGGGGCCCTGGCTGGTAATCATAAGGCCAGTGAACAGGACGCCGCGGAAGGGGCAGCCTGCTTTGCGCATGCCAGTGATGGTGGGTTGGATAACCTCATCCTCAATCTTGCGAATAAGCTCCTTGGTTGCAATGGTTGTCGGGGCGTAGCAACCCATGCCTCCGGTGTTGGGACCTTGGTCACCGTCTCCAATTCTCTTGTGGTCCTGGGCAGGGGGGAGTGACAGAGTGTGAGTGCCGTCGCTGAAGGTGAGGATGCTCAACTCGTCCCCAGTCAAGAACTCCTCGATGACAACCTCGTCACCGGCAGAACCAAAAGCCTTGTCCACCATGATGTGCTTGAGAGCTTCCTTTGCCTCGTCCTTGGTAGAAGGAATGATAACGCCCTTGCCAGCAGCGAGACCGGTAGCTTTGATGACGACGTCATAGGATACGCTGTCGATATAGGCGACGGCCTGCTTGTAGTCGGAAAAGTTCTCGTACGCGGCGGTAGGGATGTTGTACTCCTTCATGAAGTCCTTAGAGAAGGTCTTACTTCCCTCCATCTGGGCGGCTTCCTTGGAGGGACCAAAGCACGGAATAGCAGCGGCGCGGAAGTAGGCCTCGATACCGTCAACGAGAGGGGCCTCAGGGCCGGGAACGACGAGGGTGACATGTTTAGACTTTGCGAACTGGACGAGGGCGGGGTAGTCGTCGGCGGCAATGTCGGTTACATTGGTGGTCTTGGGGCATGTTGCGGTGCCTCCATTGCCAGGAACAGCCAAGATGGATTCAACCAAGGGCGACTGGCTGAGCTTCCAGGCGAGAGCATGCTCTCGGCCTCCATTTCCGATGAGCAGAATGCGTACACTGCCGGTCGAAGTCATGATGAAAGATGGAGGGGTCGAGTACCGGTGGGAGCGATGAGGGTGTCAACTATGATAGGACGATTAGCCAAAGTGCTAGACAGTATATATATATATATATAGATAGATATATGTATGACATATATATCAACCAAAGAAACCACCAGAACGAGGGTAAACGAACGTGTATCGCGTGGCCGACTGGCTAACTTGTCAAAACAAACCAGAGTTGACGACGTCGAGGGTGAATGCAATCAAGCCAACGAGGAGGGGTTGCGCGAAGGAAGTCGTCGGTTTGGCGTGAACTCGATTTAATGTGACTCAACTCAGCGGCTGGGAAAAGTTTCTCTGCTGGGCCACCGGCAGGCTGTCTTGTACCTGAGGGGAAACGAGACGAGATAAGTCAGGGACACTGGACGAGGGGCAGGACCAAGACGGGGGACGAGGGCCAGCGGGGACTGGGGACGGCACAATAGCGGTTGCGAGGCCGGTGCAAAATAATTTCTTATCGAAAATCTGCCCCTCCAAATGTGACTGATTGCGACTGCCCCTGGAGCGGGCGGGCACTGGCAGGTAGTGCGGGATGATGGGCGTAGCAAGAAAAAAACTTAAAAAAGGTTAGCGCGAAAATTTCAATTGGAGAATTCTCGTTACCCCACCTTCCCCTTTCGACCTCTCCTCGTTCCTGTTTTTAGGTACGTATCTTGAACTACTTCTGTCTTTCTTTGCTTATGCTACTTTGGGAGCCTAGGAGATATTTCTGTCAGTTACTTGAGGTGCTTTGGGAACACGACCCCTGAGAGCCTTTTCCATGGTATGTTCGGATAGTTTTGGGTTATGTTTTCATTTTAAATCCAGGGCAGACAGATGCGCCCTTGAGACGATACAGTTGGTCATTAAGGATACCAGGGTCCCAGACTATCAGTCAAATGTGCCCAATTGCATCCGCTTGTTTGGATGAAGGCCTCTGAGCATCCTAAAGTACCAGCCGAGGCAAAATAGATTGCTCCAGTTCTTCGGCGCTCCCACTGCTGATGAGGAGCGTGTACTCGTTGTACGCAGCGCTCAGTATAACATCCCGGCTGCTCGGATTATCCTGCAGCTCGACGACCTCTAAGCCTTCGGAGCTAAGGACTTTCCGATACCACTCCAGAGCTAAGTGATGTAAACCAAGCATGTGGAATGTCCTTGCCACTCCAAAGAAGGCCTCTCTTCTCTCGTCGGGCGTTCCAGAAAGCTTCGAGTGGCAGAATTCAAACACACAGGCGAACCCCTGCATGATGAGATACTGGCGATTATCCGCCTGTCGCTTGAGTGCATGATGAATGTATCCTAACCCCACGCTTAGACTGATCATGGGGTTAGAAGGGTCCAGTGTTCGAGCTCGGAGGAAATAATCTATTACAAGTTCGACAAGTCAGTTCATCAGTCCGACTTATACTTGTCCTGTTCTTCGTTTCATTGGGAAGGGCAGGCTTATTGGTCAGCCTCTTGGGACTTACTCAGGGCGAATGTGTAGCTCGTCGAAGTGAATAGGATATGCCCGTAGAGCATTAGGAGGCAAATGTCAAGTTGTTTGGCTTCGGATATATCTGTTCGTTCCCCCGTCGGAATCTCATATCCACTTTCTGTGTGTGTCGTGGCGAAGTGAGAGGCATCAATGATTTTGATCTGGCGCAGGATGTATTTCTGGGCAGGTCCTGAGTTGTACCATGAAGCTGGAGACTGACACAGTCTACACAATGCAGCAAACATGCGGTACGAATCGGAGTCCAGCTGCCGAACCTTCATGAAGAATCTGGCGACGGCCACGCACATCTCCTCGTCAGAAAGATAGATTGCGCAAGCTGCTACAGGTCAGAAATACTCTCGAGATACACACGGGCGCAGGGAAGGGAACGTACCAGCCCACGCTACATGGATCAAAAACATGTAATCTTTGGAGTTGACGAAAACAATGGAGTCTCGCGCCGCTTCGCAAACCTGGTATGCCTCCTCTGCATGGTTAGCCAGCGCCAGGCTGATGGCGTAGTCGAGGAATAGCTCGAGCCACTCGCCGAACGGGATCCCGCGATATCCGTCATCTTCGTACGTGACGTTCGTTCGCTTGTCATCCGAAAGAGACGGGGCCATGTCTGCAATGGAGGGTTAGCTCTAGAAAGCCAGAGAAAGGAACATTTGGCGGGATAGAGTTCTCTGCGTACTCTTTGAAAGTCTTTCGGCCAACTCAGAGAGGGCGGGCTGTGTTCTCGACGAAGCGTTGAAAACGACGTCGTTGGCAGCGCCGAGGAACTTGAGATATTTGTCCCAGGGATAAAATTTCCTAAAGGATCTGAATTCGCCCACGAGCTCACCGGCAGCGGCCATCCAGGTTGGTATCAACGAGTGATCTCCTGCTTGTATGTCCTTCTTCAGGTTACGCACAACCTCGTAGCGCCTGGTGAGCTCATCTGCCCGAGCACGTTCTTCTTGCATGCGTTGGTCTGGAGCGACCAGTCTCTTGGGGCGATATCTTGGTCGAACAATCCCGCTGTTGACCGGTCGACGCTTGGCCTCCCGTTTTCGACGGGGTTTGTTGCCATTAGCCAAAGCAAACCGACCCCTGTCACCTTCTAATTCTCCCCTACCATCGCCAGACTGGTCATCATCGTCATTGATGCCCTGTAGAGCAATGGCTTCGGTGATGAGAATGAGTGCCTCTTCCTCTTCCTTGGCCTTTTCATATATCCTGGCCAGCTCAACACGAGCATCGATGTTGCTTTCGTCAACTCTAATGGCCACAAGAAAGCAGTCCTCCGCCGCCACCAGGTCTGATTTGGTCAGGTAGCAGTGGCCTAGGTGCAGCAAAAGAGTGGCATCTTGACCGTAGATTGAATGCCGAAGGAGCTCATAGTAGTCGAGCGCCTCGAGGTAGCGCTGAACGGTGAAAAGCTCGTCGGCAATATCACGAATCAGATAAGGAAAGTTCTCAATAGCGGTTGATGTAGCAGATTCGGTTGGGTCTAGCCATTGAAGGTGTCCCTGTCAGTGTGTCAGCAATCGCAACATATATCGCAAGACAGCAAGAATGTAAGGGAGAGAGGGGGGGAGGAGCTACATTAGATTCTTCCTCGTCTCGAATCTTCAGCCGGTATAAGGCAAGACGCGCTCTGAACTCCAGAGGCAGTCCTAGACCATAAGTATATAGGCTGTGGGCAGAAGGCTCGAATGAAGGAAATTGGATTCGACGCGTGTGATCACGATCCCATTCTCTGTCATCCACACAGTCATCCCACATGTGGTCATCCTGTCGTCCAAGTAGCCAACGAGACAGCGACTTGAGCTCCATGATGGCGTGTGTGAAGTCTCCGGCGCAAGCAAATAGTTCCACGTATATGCTGACATCGTGCCACGAAAGCTCCCTCTCCCTATCTCGATCCACCGTTCGTGCATGCGTAAAATATGTCTTGAAGGCTGACACGGCCTTCCGAACGTCCTCCGTATCCCCTGAGTCAGCACAGGCCTCAGCCAATCTTCTCACGACATCAATATCTAGCGGGCGACGCTCGATAACGTGAGAGAATTCGGAGATAGCTTGGGACAGGAATCCCTGGCGATGACTTGCTTCAGCCCTGCCCAGCCTCGCGTCGAGGTTTGTCGGCTGAGCTTTGATTGCAGACGAGTAGCACATGAGTGCAGTTTTGAGAGCGCCATCTTGACCAGCCTCGGCAAGGCTCATGGCAAAGGACGCACAGTTCATCCACGCCGTAAAGTCTTTGGGTCGCAGGTGAGCAGCAATGACCATGGCCATTAAAGACTGGTCATTGAGGCCCTCTTCTCGGAAGATGGAGGCCAAGACAGTCCATGCTTGGTGGGTTTCGGCGTTGATCCTGATGATCTCGAAGACGAGGTTCCGAGCGCGGGCATAATCGCCGCTCATGAAAGCCTGATTCACTCCCGCGAGACGGAGCTTGATGTCACCTCGGGGCTCAGCAGCCTTTCGGGGCCCCCGAATGCCACCCCGCGACGCGTTTTTGGCCTTCAAGACTGGCGGGGGCATTCCGAAACCGCCTCCATCATCATCGTCATCATCGCCGCCAGCGCCGGACCCGCCACCATTGTGGGAGGAAAGAAATTCTCGAACGGACTGATCAAACTTTGCGATATCCCCTCGAAGCTCTATCTCGTCAGAGTCGGCATCAGATACGAGATCCTCATCGCCGCCGTCTCTGAATTGAGCTTCCTCCTCGAGGGTTGCAACCCCTGCTTCTTCCAGACCTAAATCCATGATGCTGGGTGTAAGAAAAATAAGTTGAAGCCAGACAAGAATGAATGGCTGAACGAGCGTAAGCGTCTCAGCGACAATATCGGATTTGCGAAGGAAGTTGAGCGGTGACAGTCGGGTCAACTCGATTATTTGGTAACCTGCGCGGCTGAAAGGAGGCTTGCACCTGCTAGAATACTCGGCCGGTTTTCAATAGACCGTCGATAAAAAGAAGAACGGCGTCCTGACACGCAGCCGGAAGTGGCTGCTCAAGTTGAAGCCTGAGAAGATGAGGCTTGGCTCTCCGCAATTGAGCGTGCAAAGTCCTCACTTACGGCGAAGAAGAAACCAGCGAGGAAGCTCCGGGGTGGATTTTCACTGTCATTGGTGATGTCTGGCGATCACAGTGAACTCAACCAGTCGTCGGTGCAGAGAAGGCGTATGAGTCTGGCAGTGGTGTAAAGAAGTAGCAGAAAAATAATAGGATGAGGTGCATTGCCCGGGAACCGAGTTACCCTGAGCGTGAAGTCGAGAAGAGCAAGGCAGGACTCTCGGTCACACCTTACCTCAGATCCATCAGAGTCAAGGCAAGGAAGGTACTTGCCTCACCTCAGGCATTCCCCACCCGGCTGCCGCAATTTTCGGTCTAAGTTCGGTGTGCATTCACCAATGGCCAATCACTGATGTGTGAGGTGTTGCTGCCTACTCATAACAACCCCTCTAAAGCATAAATAACACAGCCGACAACTCGATTTGAAACTATTTGTGACCCCGCGGTAGAAATTCTGTGTGGCCTGATTTGACCAAAGGGTTTGTAAGCCTCGTACTGTCGCCCTTGTTCATCTTAGTCAAGTCCAGTGGGGCAAAGAGTAAATGTGCCGAGGACCATGAAGTTTAAACGCTATTTTCAATGACAGATACAGAGTGATTTTATTATCGCCGCTACCACACCTGAACATGTGGTTTATCTTCATCAATCCATCGCCCAGCTGCCTTTGGCTGGAAAGAGCGTAGCCCAGGTTACCAGGTAGAATAACTAAAGCTCTCACGAGTAATTGTCAGCGGCCCATGGCACGATGAAAGTGAAACCCTTCCCTTGCGCGCAGCCAGAACCGGAATGATATCTTCTTATATATATACAGAAGCACGTAACAAGCCCAACCCGACACTCGACACAATTCTCTTACCCTACCCCGCGACTACCACATGAACCTGCCACAACCGCAATTTCCCACTTTCTCCTCCCTTGTGTCGTCGTATAGCCAACAACAGTAATCTGAGATGCATCTGTCTTGTATAGCTGGCGCGGAACACGATGCATGTCCGAAACCCTCGGCGTCAACTTGTAGAGCCCGCCTTAAGCAATTTTGCCTTCAGCCTTGGCATCTGTAGAGAATATTTGTGTTAGCGTTGATGCACTACGCAGCTAGGTTGGCTTGGTACCTACCCTTGACTTGCTCAAAAACTTTGAGCATCTTCCGTCTAGCTCCGAGAGCATTGACTCCGCGGTCTTCCAAAGCCTTGTCGTCAAGCTCGATCAAGTCATGCCACTTCATGTCCTTCAGGTTTTCCGTGTACTTGTGCAGCCGTAAGCTCCTCAGCCAGCTTGGAATATCTTGCAACAAGGTCGGATCCGTCGGGTCTTCAGGTGGCTTTGAGCTGCCTCTCCGCCCCCGAGGAGAGCGGCCGCGGACCATGTCGGAGTGGTCTGATAGATAACCTTCGTGGTTGCCTACGCCCAACTGACCCACGTTCACCGAAGGAATGCCGTTGTTGAGGAGGGGAGAGGTGCCATCATAGGCACTGAGAAATCCGTTATTTTGTGGAGAAGCGAAGGCCATAGGCCCAAAGCCACCAGGTTGCATCGCAATGCCAGGAGAGCTGGGCCGGGATCGATGTTGACCAAAGCCAATGTTCTGAGCCTGCAGAGCAAGCATCTGTTCGCGACTGAGGACCTGGCCATGTTCGTTGATCATGACGACGTTGGCACCAGGAATGTTAACACCATGGGCGTTCTGGGGCAGACCTTGGTGACCAGGGGCGCCGGGGGCGTCGTTGGACCGGGCACGACGATACTTACGGACATCGTCAAGGGCGAAGCGATTGTTCACAGTTGACAAAGCCGCCAACTTCATTGCCGTGGCATTTGCGACCATGTCCGCCTGAGTGCCGCTGTTGTTGGCATTGAAGTTTGCCACAAGCGGGGTGTTGACCATTGACGCCCAGTTGCCACCGCTGGGGTTGTAAGGGGACAAGAGGGGAAGGTCTGCTGGCTTGTCGCTGGTTGTCAAAGTGGTGTTCTGGATATTCTGGTTGCCCGAGATCTGTGGGCGAGGCGACCTCAAGCCGCTTGTCGGGGGCGGCTGAACGAATTGACCCATCGGGGGCTGGCCACCAGGGAGTTTGGATCCCTGGCAAGACTGATCATTGCCGGTCCAAGAAGAAGTTTGGTTCTGGCCATTGGAGTCGTGGTTGTCGCCAGGGGTGGCAATTGTCGGAGCAGCCAGGGACTGGCGAGAATCACCTATGGCGCTGTTGCGGTTGGACGAGGGAGGGTTGCCAGTCTGTTGCGTGAACTTGGCTTTCTCGGTCGCAATGGCTGCAGCGGCATCGGGAAACATGGCGTTGATAGTGGACGGGTCAAGGCCCGACTGTCGTTTACCGGTCGCAGTGCTTGAGGGACGGGCAAGAGAGTTCCGGGATGAGTCAACGTTTAACTTGTTCATCGCATCGCTGAGGCGGTTCGACATGGGATCTAGAAGCGAAGAGTTAGTAAAAGACAGTGTAAATTCAAGGATGACAATCGTCATATTTACCTTTATCGAAATTGGCTGGGGACAGAACACCTGACATTGGGTGGTTCTTGCCCATCTGTTGCAAGACCTGGATGAAGAAACGAATCTGAACTTGAGTGGTCTGTTGCAGCAAAGCGTACAGAGCAGCAGTGCGTTCGGCTTCGCTGAGAACTCTAAACCACTGTTCAATGGCACTCAATTCATCCTTGAAGTCCTGATCAAGAGTGGCCGCCGCCATTTCTTCCAATGTTGTCTCATACTGGTCTATGTCGGCAATCCACTGCTGCGCGATCTTGTCTTGGGGATCCGTATCAGGATTGCCATGGCCATGGCCCTGTTGAGAACCGTAAAAGTCGGACGACGGGCGGATGCGGCTCGAGGGGGACGAGTTGGAGAGTGCAGCCATATCGGCGGAAGCCTCAGGTGACTGTTGGTGCCAACAGCCCTCGAGGAGGGGGGCCGGAGGGACGGCGTCGTGTTCGCCTCCGGGGTGCTATTGCGGTTTCCCGCAATGTGACTGCCAGACATGTTGAGCATTGCCGACAGACAGCGCAATTATGACGAGGCAGGAGTCGCGCTGGAAGCGGCAGCAAGTTCGTTGTCGAAATAGACGGTTGCAAGTTGGCAGAGGGCAGATGAAACGATACCGGCGGCCAGTGAAGGGTGTCGCGCCTTTGTCTGGTGATGGAAGGGGGGTCGGCCCGGGCAAGGAGGGGCCAGCGCTGTTTCGAGATTTCGAATGACGACAAGGTCAATCAAATCAGCAAGCACACGAGTGTAAACTCGCCGAGTTTTCCTCCAAGTGTTGAGTAGAGCGAGCGCGGCGGTAGCTACAGCAGCTGTCGGTTCAGCGCAAACCCAAGTTGGCGATCAGGGTCGCTGCTCGAGAGCGAAAGGGTTTTCTCCTTTGGTCTTGGTGCGTTTAAATGGAGGCAGTGTGGCCAAGACGGCCTGTTCTTTTTCCTTTGCTACGGCAAAGCTCCGACGGCGCAAATAGAGAATCGTAGGGTACGTAGTCGGTGCCCAAAGCTCCTGCAGAAACCTGCTGACCTCAAAGGAGTCGGGATTAAATTTGGGACCTGCTTAACACATGTCTTTCGGCACAGGTAGCTGGGTCTGATTTTTCGAGGGCCCAAGATAGCGGTGTTTTGGGGTCGCGGAGAGGGTGCACAAAAGGTGAGGAAGTCCCGAATGGGTGGTTCTGAATGTGCTTTGTTCTGTTCAGCAAGGAGTCCGGACGGTCTGAGGCAACGATAGCGCAACGTCCTCAGAAAGACTGGGGGGGGTGGATGGAGGTGAGGAGGGGAGACAAAGTACAATGTGCAGTACGAAGGGGGAAGCGAACAAGAGTAATAATGCTCTGGCAAGCGGTCAAGAACTATTCAAGAAAGGCTGCTTCCAGGCAGGTAATACAATGTTCAAGGCTGGCGTCGTCTGAAAGTATTACCCAAATGAAGGGGGTGCAGTAGAGGAGAGGATAAAAAGGAGTACGGAATTCCCTTCTTAGATTTGGAGGAGACGTATTCAGAGGGGGAAGCAGAAAAGGAGGGTTCAGCAACGTGGCGTGGCGGCGAGTTGCTTAGTCACAAAGTTCCCCGAGACGACAGACCTAGGGTCCGCTAGGCAGAACCCAGAGGGAGATGCCCCATTCCATGTCCCCTAATCTGAACCCAAATGGAGCTCCGCCTGCCACCCCCCCCGAGTTCTGCCGGGTGTCCTTTTGTGTCTACCTGTGGTAGGCACTTGATCTTGTCGTCTGAAGATTAAAAGGAACAAACCTCAAACCGACGTTAGGAGGCCCAACGCACAGCGTGAATACAGGATCTCTATCCAACCTCAAACGAGGCTATCGACAACGGAGGAAAAGAACCGGAAGTTTTCAGAAAGGGAAGAGTTTGATTCGAAGACTAATTCTGCCGCCAGGAGCGGACGTGAATTCGTGCAATGGGCATTGTTGGGTCCTATTGCAACAGGGACTCTACTTCTCCCAGATTATTCCCAACGGAGCTGTGCTCAACTTCATGTATGTATGTTTTACATGAGAACGTCATTCAAGCAAGGGTATAGAGCCGTCATCAGCAGTTGGACATGATGACTGTGTTGTGTTCATTTTCATAGAAGCATATCGATGGGAAGCTATGTAACGAAAGCACAAGGCCGAGACTCAGCGATTATCAACTGTGGTGGAACTGTGGCTAAACGGCGATACTTCCATTCTCTTAGAGTTCGATTCTGCTGCTGCTTTGGGCCTCAGTTTTACACAGGGCATTGAACATGGTAATGTAAGACAAGTGTCTTCACGCTGTTCATATTGACGTAGCCCTGGGGGCAGTGTTTGAAGCCAAAAACAGCGACTGCACCACAGCAGAATTGAGGGGAATACACCCGTTTGACGTATTTCGAGGGCAATCCGGGGAGGGTTGAATCGTGATAGATTGATTCGTGCTGGCTCATCTTATTTGCCAGTTTCGCATGATTCCCTGCTGCCCCAATGCATCGCAGCCGTGCCGTAGAAGAGACCAATAACCGGGAGCCCAACTCTCCATCTATGCCGTCTCACGCTTGCCCTCCTTCAGCTCCTTCTACAAGATACGTCAGCAGGTGTTAACCAAACGATGAAGAGATTCTTCGATTTGTGTTGAGGGGGACTGTACCAGGGCCTTCATGGTGCCGTGCAGAGCGTGACGATGGTTACGGCGGAACTTAGGGTCGGTACCCTTCAGCGACGGGTACCTCGAGGTCTTGGGCTTCTTGATACTGCAGGGCAAGACAAAAAGCGCTATGTCAGCATCTTGGCCTCCATCTAACGAATGGAAGTATGGAAACGGTTCGGTCGGGACTAAATCAAGGAGACGTCTAATCGTACCCGTTGCGGTGCGCCTTGCGCGACTGGTTATGCTGCGAGGAGTTCTTGGACTCTGTCGATCTAGATTAGCCAAATTATTTCGGTAGCAGGGCGGGAATAGTAAAGTGATAGGTTCGTGACATACTGGCCATTGCTGCGGTCGAAAGGTGCCCCTAACGTTGGATACTGAAGTCTGAGGTTCGTGATGAGATCGGGGGATTTCGAGTAGGTCAGGATATCGAGTCCTCTTTGCCGTGGGTGCGCGTGGGTTGGAGCGAGCCGTGAAGTGGGGAAGTAAAAATTCCGTGCCCTAATGGTCGGGTTGACTGAACGCCACATGTGGCTGGTGATCGGCGTTTCTGATTATCGGACTGCGCGTAGTCTGCAGCTAGCCACCCTTTGCGGGTTGAAACACATTGGAGACACCAGCCACAGTTCATGTCTTGCATGCGTCTCTCTTAAACCGCCCGAGTAATTACCTACAGCAGCGCATCAACTTCCTGAGGTTGAAGCCCGCTAGATTTGCTCATGTTCCCGTACGACTTCTTAAAAGTAAGGTGTAACAGTCTACCAAATACAAAACTCGAGTCAACGCAGTACGCAGCCAGCCACTTCCACCGATCATGCCGCAATAACATCGCCCCATTCATTGCTTTCCTCCTCTATACTGGCTTTTGCACATCAAGATGGCCCAATCCGTATGCGAGCGATTCTATCTACGCCTGCCGGAGATTATCTAGACATGCTGTACGTGATGCCTCTTGTTTTGCCGCCTTAACCCCTGACCCCCTGACCCCTTGAACATTCGAAATTGCTCGTCCGTCAGATGTGTATGATGAAATACTGAACTGTTCAAAGAGGCTTGATAGAGGATGCGTTACGAAGCGCTGCGGCACTCTGCGTAACGGCCTGCACTTGCTTCGTTCGGAGCGTCCTAAGATAGCGGAAAAAGAGAACAAACAAGAGTTCCATGCTGTTGTCATGTAAGCACTCATTGGATCATTCTCTAATAGAGGTGATTGGGAGCTATGCTTACCGCTCCTTGGTCATCATGAGGATGCCTTGAACAAGGAGGCCCTTGAGAATCTGGGGTCCAATGCCCTTGAAGAGACCTATGACCCCCTCGCGCTCCAGAATGAAGTTCATGACTTCGACGAAGCTGCTAAATGGCTTGCCCTTCCTTTCTGGCGGCGGCCGGGACTGTAGGCCTACCTTGGCCACGATGAGGGGCTGTGTAGCGATGGTTGCCAACGACTTTGAGGCAGCACCCAGGACTGCGTTAATGTCAGCAGAAGCTTGCGTACAAGATTTCTATAAGAAACGAAAAGGGTTAGGAGCAACGTACGGAAAGCCTCCCACGGCTTGAGGTTGTTCTTTCCGGGAAACAGAACATCCTTAAGCCTTTCGTAGGCACCATATGTGATGGCAGGGTTGACAACCAACACCAAGCTCGCCTTTAAGCCCCTCCACAGGCCACAGAGACCGTCCTCTCCATCAATCACTTCTCTGGCTGTATCAACAAAACCTTTCCTCTCCGTCTTTCGCTGGGTTTGCTGCCTCGTCGTAATGACGGCGACGGGAATCGTGCAAAGTTGGGCGACAGCGCCGGCAATGGCGCCTAGACTTAGCTCAATGAGTGTCGAGGGTGGCGCCGACGTCTTGGACGAGCGGAGGTAGAGAGCGCGAACGACGGAGTACCAGTAGAAGTAGGCAAAGTTGGTAGAGGCAACGCCGAGAAGCGAACCGCTCATGCCGGCATAAAGGCCTTTGAGGCCATCATCGGCGACAATCTTGCTCAGGGCATCCCAGGTAGATGAGTAGTGAGGCTCGATGGGGTCGGTCGGGTCGATCGTTACCGCGGTGGGCTGAGACTTGACTTGGACCTGAAGGCGCGTCTTGACGCTTGAGAGATGTATTGTCAGTCAAATTCAAAGATGACGAATCAGGTCGAGTTGGGGATATGGATCGAATGGAATGGGAATGGATTAAGGGGAGGTAAGTGTGGCATCATCGCGGTCGAATTTCTCTCACATGTCAAGTGGGTAGACTAAGGCGTTGGCAAGCACAGCGCCCGATGCGCCAGCAACGGCCTTTCCCCACGGCGAGATAGGAGCCGATTTGGATTGCGCAGCCATCGTAAGGTTCTTTTTACTCGGTTTCAAGAAGAACTGGCTAGAGTTCCTGCGAACACAACGGCTGAATGAGCTGCGGCCAAGGGGTCGTCACTTTAACGTTGGTAACGGCGTCGGCGTCGGCTTTCCGCGCCGATTGAGGTCCGAGGTAGAAACGCGGGACGGGGGTAGTAGAGCCAGGTAGAAGAAATTACAGAGAGCAACAACGACGACGGCAATCACACCAAACAATCAAGAGGATGTGTCTGAATTGACAGCCAGCAATATAGCAGTCACTGACTATGGAGAGAAGCACATCAGGATGCGCTGGACGGGACGAAAGGCTCAAACTTTAAGGGCGTTTGTTGACGGGCTTTCCCCATGTGCATGACGAGCTGCTGCGCTGGCGCTGCTGTTGACACTTGCGCTGGCGCTAGATTCGACGACCTCGGCCCTTTGCGGCCAGCCAACCCGGGCCACCATATGCTCGGTTAATCGGAGCGGTCATTCAGTGAGCTTCGGCAGAGACAATGCTTATATAAGGCGGGGAAGTTGTGTTATGCTAGACATGACCGTCTCGTACTGCGTACCGCCCAAGTGGCCAACGCTGGAGATTGCAAGCCTCATCTGTTCTTATATATTACCACTTAAGTGAGCCCAAATTGTTCATGTTGCTTCAATCCCTTCCAACAGAGGCCACTCCATCCTCAATAACTCAGCTTACTGTAATACGACTCATTCTCTTTCGACAGACCTCGACAGAGCACCATCAAAACCGGTCATGAGTACATATCGATGACATACCTGGAATTTGCATGCAAAAATAACTGGTGACAGCTAATAAGCTGATGAAAATTGCCACTTGACAGTGCTCATTGCTTTACACGCAAGATAGTAAAGGGGAAATACTGATCATTCTTCTCCCACGAGATTAATCCGGCTTCACTCGGCAATGGCTCCGTAATCCAGCATGTACTTGATTGAACACCAATAAATATAAAGACATAATTAAGGAGTTCCTGCCATCCAATGACTTATATTTTTTTTGCCTGCGCAAGTGAGACATACTCATGAGTGGTACGTTGCAGGACGGCGTGCGGTCTGATGCGGATGAATCAGCTCACATGAGCAGAAGCAAAACAGTCGAGGACGCGGTAGGCAGGGCCAACCAGCCATGCACTCGGGTGACCAAAAACAATGCCGATCGTCAAGTTGGTTCTCTACTCTTCTCATTGAGTTTCCAACAAGAACGTGTAGATAATAAAATAAAATAAAACACTGAGTTATTCATAAGCTTCTCGGATGTTTCCCGAATATTTGGGATATTAAGGTTTCTTTCTCTAAAATGTGGCCTTGCGGTGGTGGTT
>JAIMZG010000729.1:0-17305 GCA_020466075.1 Colletotrichum coccodes
TTGTGAGGCGGGAGCAGAGAGAGATAATGTGTGTGTGTGTGTGTGCGTCGGCGCCGCGGACCCAGTCGAGTTGCAGATTCTGTAAGTGAGAGAGTAATGAGGGTGAGCCCGACGGATGAGATGGCCGCGAGAGAGAGAGAGAGAGAGATGCGAGGTGTCGTCGCCAGGACTCGGAGCGTCGGAGGTGGGGTCGGGGTGGCTTTGATAAGATAAGGCGCCGGCGAGGTCCGAGGACGGGCGGGGCGGCGGCCGGTTCGTCCGACTCTCAATGTCGATACTGGCGTTCCCGTGTGTTGCGGCTGGCTAGCGTCTTCTCTTTGCATGTTTTATTCCGGAGCGTGAGCCCGTTCCTTGCTGTGGAACACGCCGGGAGCTTACAAACAGGGGTTACAAGACCGGGTAACGGTTGTTTATCCTCGGGCGGGCCGGTTAACGTGGGAGCGTTCCTGGGGGGTTCGGGCAACGAAGCGAGTTGGGCCGCGAGCGCACGGCTGTCCGAGAAAACGAGTGCACCTCCGCGTTGGAGCCTCGCTGGTCCTTTCCGTCCACTCGTCCCGCGTGGGCGTTCCGGCAACGTCTGTTCGTCGCCATGTCACAATGGAGGCACAACCCAGATGTGTTGGGGTACGTGGACGAGGAAGCCCTCCAGAATCCTCGGGTTGCGAGCGCTGTGTTGACTGCTCCCTCGGAACTCGTACGGGGCTGTTGCGGCGTTTGGTTCCGCCGGCTTCGGCATCCTCAAACGTGACGCATCTGCCGCCTTTTTGTCACTTGGGTGCCGTTGAAACAAGTTTTATATCGATGTCTCCTTCCCATCTGCTATTTTCTTATCTGAGCGTTGAAAGTACCCGGAGGAAATCACCTGGAAATCACCTGGAAACCCAAAGGGTTTCTTGGACATGTTCTCGAGGATTCGGCAGGGATTCCCTGGAGGTTTCCCGCGGGCCCTGTGTCCTTCGTGCGGTTCTCTGGTATTGCGTAACAGTTGCGCGCGTGGAAAAGGTCTCTCGTCCTGCGAACCTTGGGGGGAAACGGTGGAGTTACAGGTCCATAGAGGGAAACTGTTCCTGGTGTACATAAAGAACAGCAAAAGGCACAGAAAAGAAAGGAGGCCAGGCAGCAAGCTCCCACGTTACCGGAGCCGGGCTAAGCTACAAAAGATCAAACCCGAATAAAGGTGAATCTCAAACTTTTCTATTGTATTGTGTTGTCCCGGCCTTCTGCAGCTCTGTATCTGTTACTTATTAATCAATATACCAGCCGTCAAGGCAGCCGCCGTTACCTGCTCGTATATTCCTCAGTTGTAGTAATCCAGGTCTTGTTATCGGTGATCTTGGAGACCTTCCGGGCCGGGCCGTCTGCGTTCACGTCCTCTTCCCCTATTGCTATACGTTGAGCCTCGATGCACACCAGGACCCGGCGTATGCTGTCGTCTCCGGTTTCATCTCTGTACGCCAGGAGAGCATCGTCAGACTCCGCATAGCGGAGCGGTTCTCCGGCCTCTGCCGGTTGGCGTAGGCGAAACGGACCGCCAAAGTCACTGGAGATCTCGAAGTTGGCGGGATCTTTCCGACGCTTCACCAGCTCCGCCCGCTTGTTGTCCGAGGTCTGGCGGATAAAGGTGCCATCGGGCTCTGTGCGTTAGGACGTGGTGACGACGGCCATGGTCGTGGCCCCCAGCGCAGTTGGGTTTGCATCTTGTCCAATCTTTCACCCTCTCGGGGAGGCAATCGGGCGAGGTAAGGGGCGGGGACTCGCGGGTACCCCGCGATGTCAAGGTCTTCATGTGTCTGGCGGATTCTGTCGCCCGTGGCGCTGCCCGGCAGCCGACCGGCGTTATCAGCAAACGCAGAGGAGGATACCCGCAGAGCGGCCCTGGCCATCAATTCTCCGCGAGGCCAACGACGACGAAGACGATATTGTGTGCTACGGTGGGGCGCCGCCATGACCGAGTCTTGTATAGTCCGTACATTGTCCGGAAGAGTCTAGCCACGGCAAACGCTTTCTTCCGTTTGACGATTGTAGTGCAAAAATGTGTGAGCTGATGCGGGTTGACGAAGTTTCCCCGGGCATGGGAAGTGCTTAGTGGTGTATGCTGCACTGAGGGAATGGTTTCTCAGCGTACATGGGTGATATGTTGAACCCAATCGCATGGATTGTGTGTGTATACAAGAAGTCAAAACCCGGTATTATCTATTCCGCCCAGGGGTACAAGAGGCTAGACTTATTGTCAAGCCTGCGCCCTGGTCGTGTACATCATTAACAAGGCATAGCAGGAACCCGTCAAGGCCCTCGAACCTCGACTTAATGCCTTCTTTCGTGTCCTTGATGTACAGCATCGTATTTCCAGCTGTCACTCCAGGGGCCACGGCTTCCGGGTTGACCTCGATCGCAGACCGGCCAGGCAGGATTGTGCAAAACCACAGTTGTCGCCATCCGCAGCTGCGTCGGCGACTGCGCATCTGCCCATGCATCCGTGATCGCGTCGATGAGCGCAGCTGGAAAGTTCCGAGTGAGACGCAGTGCCTTGCCTGTACCTGCAAACCGCCATTGGTGCTCGTGGGCCTCCAGGCCGACCTCAAGCAGATACGCAATGCCGCTGACCGATTCGGTCGTGGCGACGCTCCCGGGGCCAACGAACAGGCGCGTCCGATTTTGGCGGGCCGGAGATGGTCACGAGTACTCGCAGTCATCCGACCTATATCAGCCACACGCGGCCGGAGCCGCGACGAAACATGGGGTCACGGGGTTCGGCATTCCCTCCCGGACATAACCTTCATCCGCCGGAGCGAGGCGTGTGACGGCAGTTGAGTATGAGTGACGACCCAATGGCTGGACGAATGCAATTACAATGCACTTGACAGCCAGATCCGCCTTCCTCCGAAACGCCATATCGTTGGGCGTTTCCCGCATCCGAATTTCATCGCAAGATGGCGATGGCAGCTACTACTCATGTGCACCGTCAATTTCTTAGAGCTGTCAGGCCCACCGGGGTACATGCAATACCAGCATCAGGCCGTCCTCTATAGAAAAAAATGTACCATCACCATGAAACTAACGCAGCCTGGTCTTGGAAAAGACATCTCGTCTTGCGCTAGCCATGACGCCCAACGCAATGATCTTCACCTGTCCATTCCACGGGATAGTGTCGCCGGCCGAAGCCTACTTGCGAGCAACTCCCGATGGCCCCGATTCAAAGAACATAAAAAAACCCTTGTTTATGGGTGAGACTTGAAGAAAACAGAGATTTCAGGCATTGATTGCCGGTCCTTGAACTCAAAGACCCAGCTCGGTCCCGGCAGATGAGAAAATGGATTGGGACTGTTCGGTAGTAACCGGCGGGTCACGAAGCTTGTCTCACAGAAGGTCTAGGTCAGGCACAGCCACTGGTTGTGGAGCAACATTTGTAGAGAAAAACACCGACTCGTCAACGAAGTTACGTGCGAGAGCAGGCTGGCGTCCGTAAGTACCGGCCGTGTAGAACAAAGATCTTTCGAAAGTCAATACCTTTAACCACGGGCGACTGCAACTTAAGCCGGCAATAGAATCGCTCGGCCGGACAGCGACATCGGATTACTCGTCCGGGTCCGTCGGCGTTTATAGCGTTAGCTTCAACCCAACGCTCAGTTGGAAAGTCGACAGAGTGTAAGATGTCTGGAAATCCAGCAGGGCTAATCGCGGGTAGCTCACTCTGGTCCGAAGTCAAAACCCACAATGTTCACCGGCCCACCTGGGACTCCCTCGAGGGGCTGGCATTACGGGCGACAGTGACAATAAGTCCACACGGGGCTCGACGGGACGGTCAAGCGCCATTCCGGCCTCTCCTGCAACAGGAGTCAATGCGGCGGTGAGCAGGTATCGTGTCACGATCTTGCAGATCGGACAGTTGCGAGAGAACCGCTGACAGAAATCGGCCCCTAGCGCCGTTTGAAGACTGAAGTGAACGTCTCGTAGTCGCGCTCTGGTCCTGCCATTCCCATCTCGGCTCCGTTGGAAGGGGACGCGGTTGGGCGTGAAAGAAAGAGGCAGCAACGGCGAAGCTTCACGCATTGGCTTCGAGACGAAACCTGACGCCGACCTTTCGTTGTGACCGTGGCGATGTTTGATTACTGTGGTCGTTGGCATTCGTCGTGCTCGTGATCAACCCCAGGCGGAGCTACATAGTAGTCGATGTGCGAGTCAGTTCACGCTGCTCTAGTAGACCTCGCATGCCACCGGGTTGCGCGATGGTCTGACATAGATGAGGTCGACGACAGGCGTTTGGCGCCGAGAAATTGCGCGAACAGCCTGCTGGTAGCGCTTGCAGACTTGCAGGGGCTTCTTGACCGTTGACCTTGCGCGGACCTCTCTGTAGATCGTCAGATGTCTTGATCATGATCAGTTACATGACGATGTTCCGCCTGTTGACCAGGGCCTTGGCGGCCGGTGTTTGTCGGGGTTTGAACGTCGACCATCTCCTGAAGACAATGACGTGCACAAGGACGGGAAGTTGTTCCCAGTGGGTCGCAGACACACATCAAAGTTATTTCCGGAGGACCCTGGAAGCAAGGTAGGAAAGGGTCCCTTGAGATTGGGATGTGGGGGCGGAGGGTGTCGAGCAGAGAGCCATCCATTACACAAACCACATCCTAGCTTTGAATCTTCGACATCCTTAATGGCCCATCTGTTTAAGCTCTGGGTCTGCTGGACGGGATGAGCATCGACCACCAAATCCACTATCGAGCGGATTTGATCATCACGTTCCCCGGGACGGTTCCGCTAATGATGAGAGGGAGGAGACGACTCGGTCCCACTGGGGCCGGAATTGTCCGAGTCCAACTGGCCAATTGTTGGAGGGCCAGGAACCGGAGCAAGCGCCTTCACCTCTGCGTTTTTGCACCGTGTCTCACCAAATAATCGAGTCGAACGGGTTCATCTGCTCTAGAACACTTTGGTTGCTGATGCCCTCCGTAGTAGCTGTGATGCCTAGCATCATCGGAGTTTCTTGGAGCAAACAGGCGCGATAGCCCGGTTCTGGCCGAGACGATGCTGGACCGTCCGATGTGTATAGGACAGGACGCATTGATTGGAACAGAAGTGAGGTGCCTGAAGCCCCAACACGTCCCGGAAACTTGGATTGACACCCTTTCGCGGTTTCGAAGGCAATGTTTACTCCGCGTCCCAACGGTGCCTATTGGACATTCATTGCCTTGGCTCCGGATGTTCCAGCTGGCCGGGAGGTAACGGCCATTCCATCGTCCGTCTCATCCAGCTTGTCAGTTGAAGCGGTCTAGTCGAACCAAGGGACGTACGACGGAGCTTCTCTGAAAATCCAGGTGAACAGGGTCATCCCAGACGCTTTTGGGGTATGTTCACGAACCCATGGTTGATGATTCGTGAGGGGTAGGATGGAGATCACTCGATGCGCGTGATGCTTGAGTGTGTGCTCAGGACCGAATCAGTGCAGTGGCTTCCTTGTATCGCGAATTGTAACCGTCGCGATTATATACATACAGTGATACCCTTTGAGGCGACGTTTTTATTGAACCATGTGTTTGTTCACAGCGCTTTCTTTTGCAACGATTGGGCCCACGTCTCATCAATAGCGCACTACCCTCGTATGGAGGGACGGAAGGTGGCGTCGGAGGCGTCCGTAGCCACATGGCAGGCAGATGATGTCTTGGGCCGCGTTCGAACATGGAAACCAGGTCGTGGTACGAAATAAGGATGCGGGCGCAGGACGAGATGCAGCTTGCAGCTTGCAGCTCGCAGGTGGCTGTCGCGCTCGCTTGCATTGCAGCGAGGGTTCACAAGCGACGAGTCTCGGATCTGGGATGGTGGGAGCGCGTTTGGGACTCTGGGTTCGTCCTTTGGCTGGTTAGCGCGAGAGGGCAGAGACAGAGGCCACACAGGTGGGTGTCTGACGCCGCGACTGCGAGACAACAGGTTGTTCTAGCGATTCTCGAAGGGCTGCTGCGCATCATCGTGACATGGAATAGCGGCCGAGCTAAGGTGGCTCGGTCTCAGAGGCCATGGGCCCAAGCGCCCGGCTGGTGTCTGGTCTCACCCTGATCAGACGATGCTGGGGTTCCGACCAAGCGTCGAACATTCCTCGATGAGACCTCAGGTACGACACGGTGAAGTGAGCGAAACACGCCGAAGATACTGTGTCAGTGTCCGTACCGGTGGTCGAATGCCGGGAGTATTCGCGGGACTGGTTTCGCTCCGAGGCCGGCTGTGGAGAAGAAGCACATCGGTCGGTATCGGTCGGTATCGGTCGCTTCGAAGCTGAGACTATCTTGGGCGTGAGAGACGTCGAGCAAAGTATAGCAACATGGTGGTCGGTAGCCGTGGAGATTAGTCTCGGTTCGGTAGGGGACTTTTGGCCGGCCAGGTTGAAGTGCGAGGCTCGTGGTACTTTGCCCTAGCCAGACGACGGCCGTGCTCGTCCTACCTTGGTGGGGACTCTTTCGTTCGTGGTTGAAGGCCGAGCGAGGAAGAGGAAGGCGTGTGGGAGGACGAAGAGCCGCACAGTGGGCAGGAGACGGGACGCAGAGTGCCCGGCACAGTGTGGCAGGACCTCAATTTCCTGTCGTCGTCGCTTCCTTCAACGGTCTTCCGTCCCACCCACCCGTCAATTTTGGAAGAGGATAGTCCATCAAGCTCACCACCGTTAGGAGCTATTCCTCGCCATTCACAACCCGTCTCAGACGATATTGCACCACCTGTCCAGTGGATTGAGGGTTGCAAACCATGCCTGAAGCCCCGGAACCTCGCGATTGATCCATGCAAGCCATTTGGTCTTCTATGCCGTGAGGTTTGTTTCTCCAAGGATCACCACGGCAGCGGACTTTCGGATAGTGTAGATGTCTGGCACGCTATGGTGTGATGTCATAGGTTCCCACGAGAGATAATTCGCCGCCACGGTGATTCGAGTCTCCACATTCCCCAGAGTGAGGACGCGAAATCCTACCTAAGACGCTGCTGCACCGAGGAAATGCCACCACTATTGTGTCTTGAATTCAACGAGGCCCTTTGTTCCCCTGCACGGTGAATCCGTACGGTGAAGGGGGGAAGGGGAGGGAAAGAAAGAGCTGTGGCCAGCGCGGCCGAGTGACTCGCTCGCGTCCAGACCGTTTGCTGAGCCAGGGGTCTGGGTCGGATGCCGCCCTGTCTGGCCTGCTCGATTGGGATTGGGCAAAGATACGTATCCCTCCGGCCGTCTGTCTCCCTTCCGTTTGGGACGGGAGCCAGGAGCATTCTTCCTTCCCCCGTTACAGTGTGTTGCTCTCTGCACGTTGAATTCGGTGATGATGGTGACGATGATGAGCAACTACCCTTTATTTAGCCAAATGCTCCTTGATTTAAAGGCCCGAGAGCTTACAGATTCACATGAAAGGCTGACTAGACTTGGTGGGGGATGCTTAGGTCATAGGTCGGTCGGCGCTCGTTCCTTCTTTGGCCCGCCATCCAATCTCCCAGAGTTGATGCCCCCCGTCTTCGGGGCGTTTTGACTCAGCCGTCAGACCCAGACCATTGGGTACCGGTACTGCCCCGTTTCCCACGGTTTTGGGGCTTGTTCCGACCCAGCGTCTGCCGTCTGCACGCTTTCCAATCCTTCGCTTCGCCCCCCTCATTTTTCCTTCTCCTCGACCGTGTCCATGTTACCGGGTGCGGTGCCATTGGATGTCCCTCTAACTGCCCAGGGCCCGCCCAGTCACCACTTCCAGTGGCTCTGCGACCACGACGGGGGCTTGCACCGTCTTCAGCTTTCCGTGGTCCGCTGTCCAACTCTACCGACATCATCCCCAGTCCCTTGCTCCTCCTCTCCGCTCCAGCATTATCACGGTTCGTTCTTAAAAACCTCCTTCTGGTCGGGGCTCAGGGACAAGTTTGCCCAGCCTGGAGCCCAAACGCAAGAAACGCCCACCTGTCGAGTCTCGGCTCAAGCACTCCGCCCCTGCTTGTCCCTGCATGACCGACAGGCCTGTCGGGAAAGCCTCAAGCGGGAATTGAGATCCCCATCTTGGCTCCCCCAAACCCCTAGACTTTCGGTCGAACCTCTTCAACAAGTCTAGCTTTCGTCGATGGTCGCGACGATACCGCTTCGCTCTGAGGTCTAGGGTCAGGGCCAGCCCTCGTCACAGGTAAGCCAAGCACGGCAGTCTCTGCAACGCGTCAGAGCATTACCGAGTACACATATGTGTCTATCCATATCTCACACAAGACATCGCTCAGCCTCGATTTACGCCCTTTCCGACCAGCGACGGAACAGGCACCTTACACACATCCCTGAGTACATAGTACTCATCCAGCGGCTGTTGCGCTGCGCAGGAAGGTCCGACCAATCCCAGGATCCCAGGGTAGTGCCGCCAAATCTCTAGCTTTCACCTTTGTGCAACCATTCTCCTTGTCGCCCTACTATCTCGAGAGAAACCTGGCACACGTTAGCTTGTTGTTAGTGCCGGTCATACGGTACGGATACTGCTTGGCCTGATACTGGATACCGGCACGGATTCCATACCGTATCCTTCCTACACCCACGTTGCTTTACATACATTACGCCCACCCGCGCACCGCGCACCCGTTTCCGCGACTCTCGTCGGCTCTGCTGAGATCCTGGTCCATCATCCTGTTCGAGCTCAGTCACCTTCATAGCTACACTGACTAGCATCCTATGTGACGCTACGCCAGAAACACCTGGTCGCCTCCATCTTCTTCTCGCCCTTACGCCATCCCCCAATCCAGACGGCCCCTACAAATCCAATCCACCTCCTCCTATCCCACCTTGGCTATCAAGCCGTCCTTCCTTCTCTCGCGCTCGACATTTATTCGTCAGGGCGCCGTTCTCGCCGGAAACACAATATATCTCCCTCGCCGAACTCGTGAACACCGACGACGGGTAGCCGCAGGCATATGGCCGCGGCCTCTCCCCGCCCCTACCTTGTCATTGCCCGGTTTTCGTACCCGGCCGCAACACCAACGCAACGTCATTCCTGCTACTGCTAGTACTCATCATTGAGACTGGCCTTAGCACTCACACTTGGCCTTTCGCGGCCGCCACGGCGCCCCTTCGCCCAACCCTTAGCGCCTTTGCGGATGCCTTCATAACACCAGCTCGCCCCCCATAGCGAACCTTTCTCATTCCTACTCTTGCCCTCTTCTGGGATATCAAGGGCCAACACAACTTGTCATCACCTCCGCTGTCGGTCAGAAGCAGACATGTTCGACCACTTCACAATAGGAACCCAGGCGCGCTCAGGTGCCGACGGCACCCGCGAAGACCTGCATTTATCCCCAAGACAGCGCCCGCGAGAACTGCTCAGTTCCGCTGAAGCAGTGGCGTCTTGCTCGACAGTTCCTCCCATTGCTGACAACACAGCCTCAAACCCACCACAGCCAGTCGATAGTCTTGCTCACGAGCTCAGCAAGCAGACATTGATCCCGGAATTACGGCAACCGATCACGCGGGTGACGACCATCGGGGCGTCTCCATCCATCATCGCTGATTTGTCGATGGCCGCTCTGGAGGTTGATGAGGATTGCAATATGGACCTCTCAATAGATGGCATCAAGGAACACCAACCAGTCGCCGATTGGAAGAGAGCTCGTCGTCAGCGTTACAGCCGTTTTGTCAACAACCCAAACAACTCCCGTGCGATAGAGGCCCGTGTAAAGGACATGATCTCGGAAAACTCGCAATGTCACGTCCGTTCTGCCCTGTCACTTTCGTCTTTGCCCTCGGGCGTGCCCACATATCCGCACCTACCAAACATCAAAGCAGACGGTTACCCCGAAGATGACCCGTCCGCAGGGCAGCTGGAAGTGGACGAGGGCTTTTGCGATGAGGATGAGGAGCTTTCTTTTATGCAGAGAGCCCTGATGGACGACAAAGAAAGGTTGATGGGCACATCTGGTGCCATGCGGAAATCCGGACATTTGAGGTTCAGAGGCTCGGCCGAAACGGCTCTCCGGTGCCAGAACGTAGTCAGACAACGACCAAGGATGCGACGGCGTAAAGGACCAGGACCAACACAGGAGCCTCGATCGACATGAACCCTCGGGGCTTGAAGGGGTTGGCCTACGTCGGTAGGGTTTGTCATCACATTTCAGATTTGCTGTATGAGCGAGGGGGGAGCATTTCAGCATTATACCCACGGAAACGGAGCAACTGGTGATCGATTTCGGCAACGGCGTTAATACCAAGGATGGTGTTTGGATTGATTTGAACTCAGTAGTATGGTTGCGGCAGAAGACCAAACGGGCTATCAGGAATACGGGATTCCAGATACCGGGGGTGCGACGGTGTTGAGGCTGTGTCCGGCATGACACAGGAGGTTCTGGCGTTTTACTGACTTACCTTGCGACAAGTCGACCTCTCGTTGATATTGGCTTCCTTCCGACCTTCACACATTGGTCCCGGGTGTCGGCCACCATCGGCAGTCACGGACATGGACGGCTGGAAGGTGTGGCCGAGTCAGTGACCGCGGGACCCCCGCCCACGGTCGGGTGTCCGTTCATAGCCTTCGGGGCCGCAGGGGGAAGGCGTCAATGTTCACATGCGGTCAGAGGAAGACGCCTTCTGATGGGCGTACAATATCGCCATCTTGCTTCGGACCATTGGTAAGGCGGGATCATCGGGATGGTTTAGAACTTCGTCGGAATCAAGAATTAAGGCCTCCCACGTTGGGAAGTGTCGCAATTTCATCTCGAACCTTTTCATCTTGAGCCATGTCGATGACTAAGACTAAGATGATGCAGGACACCGATGCTTTCAGAATCACCATTCTTACGGGTGGTTGGGGAAACGCGTGCGACATAAAACGGTTCTACCTCGCGAGCGAGCTGTCCCAGCAGACTGGAAAGCTATTGTGACCAAAGCAGACTTCGAGAGGGCTCGTATTCATGCAAGCAACACAACGGACGAACAACCCCCATTCAGCACCGGCGAAGCGTGTCGTCATTGCCCTGCCATGCTCAATGGACCTTTTGAGCCCCTCCTCTGGCAAGTGTCATGAGGGAAGAAAAAGAGCATGGAGACATTCCAGCCATCGCCTGGCGAACACGCCACACGCCTGCACCACCTTACTCTGCACGATCCATACATTCTATGATCAGTCGGCCAAGGAACTCACCAGTAATGAGGTTTGGACACCAAATTAGACTTTCAGGCCGTAACCTTTTCAGGGCGAGGTTGAAGATGGCACATGCAGTAGTGTCTTCCTAGACAGCGTCTCTCAATCAGAGGTGACATCTCCTAACACCTGTAGATGGTATAGGTCGCGAGAGCCGGGGCACCATAGCCGAACAGACAGAGTCAGTCACAGCTGGAGCCTGGGCCGGCTACTGGTCCGGCCGTGGAAGGCGTCGTTCCTTGCAGTTTGGCACCGCCATCGTGCTGAGCCGGCAGCGCCCTTACTTTCTCAGAGTATCTCCGTTCCTTGTTTGTCACTGCTGCATCCCGGCATATCAAGCCCTATTCTTACAACGACACACTTCCCAAGTGGAGAGGATGGGGAAAGGATGGGGAAGAGGAAGCCTGGGACATCATGCGCCCTCGCACCATGGAGGGGCTTTAAAAGGCCTGGCCCATGATGACATATATGTTCTGCCCGTGGCGCCTTTACTCCGATAATACCCACAACAGCACATGAGAGATTCGGAATGCATGATATCAAGGTGCAGCCAGCTTGATCAACTGAAGCGTTGGGGCGGCCGGAACAATTCCGACGAGAGTGTGTGTGCCTGCAGTCAGTGTACGACGTCCCTTTGTTGCCCATGTCAGCCCTGGCCGAGAGGGCGAGGGGAGGGATTATTTCCTGTGTATTTCTTATCTTGTCCCGCGACGTTATCATGAAAGAAAAAAGAGCCGGCCTTCTTTCATGTCGCTGTCTCTCTGCACTACCTACCCCAGTTCTATCAGGTACAGAATGGGAGCTGGTTGAAGTGACTGGAATGCAGACAAGGCGCTGGGTCACTGGACGACGTGGTTTGCATTCCTTTGGCTGTTCGGGCACTGGTGGTATCCCTCGCCGAAAGCACAGTGATCTCTGCAGTCCCAATTCCAGTGGTGCCCGTCTCCGTGCTGCTCCCATTTTTCGTGCAATAGTTGCTGTGGCAGGATCAGAGACATGAACTGGAGGGTATTTGTTGACTCTGGTTCCCCTCCTCCCGATGCGGGCTTGCAACCATCGACGGTTTTCTTTTCCGTACAAGAATCCCATTCTTCGATGGTTATACCCCAGTTCTGTAGCCAACTTTCTCTCGCTCCTTTCTACACCTTTCGCTGAAAACGACCATTGTAACATTTTTTCCTGCGTCCTTTGCCACGGTATCTCTATCTCCTGCCACTCACAGCCTCGCATCATACCCACGTAACAGATTGGACCCTCCCCGTTGACCTTAATCCCCGCTTCTGTTCCTGTTCCTGGTCCCGGCCTTGGCTCTCGGTCGTTTGCAGAACCGAAGACTGATATACAGACCGAGACCGAGACAGAGACACTGGAGAGCATGACAGTGGTCGTCTCGCATTGGACGAGGAGCCCCGGCGCGAGTGTCAGTCTCAGCTCGCATCCGACAGACTACAACGATATGGCCTACTCGGAGGTCCAGTTTTCAGTGGACTCGATGGACGAGGACAAAGACCTCAGCGGGGGGCAGTCTCGCCTGCCATGGGGAGAAGTGACAGAGACGGCGGGCGTAGGAGGGTCGGGCTCGGGTACAGCCCATAACGACACGCTCCTCTTCGAGGAATTCGTCGACCTCGAAAGCCTTTCGACGGCCACGGGTGACGAGGTCCCTCCGCCTGCCTTACCCGACTCGTTCTTCTACAACATCCCACTTCCCGCCCATGGGTCCGCGTCCAAGACAAGCGCATCGGACGATCTGGACGACCTACTGAGTTGCCACTCGCAGCCGCTCGTGGAAGCTAGGACTAGCGCCGCAGCAGGTCCCGCTGCCACAGTAGTGCCATCATCAGCAGCCGCTAGAGTAGCGGCGGTGACCGCAGACGCGGTGGTACCGTCTGCTGTGGGCGTTCCGGGGATCCAGTCTTCGTGGTCGATCGACCGCGACGGAGGACAAAGGAAAGCTTCGACCTATCCGGACACAGCTCACGCTGGCGGGTCCGAGTCGATCTCTGACTCTGAGCTCCTCCGCCTGGAAGGCATATCGTTGAAAGCGTCGCCATCTCGCGCTCCATCTCTTGTCGTTTTCCATCCTCCTACTCCTCTTCCTCAAGCTTCGTCCGCTACCAGCAGCAACAACAACCCCCACCTCGCCGGCAGCAGAAGTCAGAGCCATACTAGCAGCAACAATCACACCAACAACGGTGGTCGTAAATCGAGCAACTTTTTCAAGGTTGTCGCATCCAAACTGCAGCAGAAAGCTGCCTCCGTCCGCCATAAACAGCCCAACATGTCTTCCGTTGCCGTCGATAGCAGGGGCCCCCTCTCGCCCAACGTCTCGCCTCGTAAGGCCTTCAAGCTCCGCCCCGAGCAGCTTGGCCTCGGTGGCCCTCCATCCGCAAGGCTTCCCCTCTCCCCCCCCAACAGTGCCACCATCCCCCAAGACCTGCCCTCCGCATCATCAGTTGCAGGCAACGGCATGCCCTTCTGCGGTGGTTACGTTGAGGATCCTTTCTTCGATGCTGGCGTTGCCGGCGGTCACGTACCAATGTTCCGTCGCAGCGACCCGACCACACCCATGGATACTCCCGTTCTTGATGACAAGGGCGGCATGTTCTATCACCATCAGCAGATGAGCTCCGGCAACGTCGCCAACACCAGCAAGGCCACTTGGCCCATGGCCACAACAACTCCCCAGACCGACTCCCATGTCGCGTGGTCCAACGCCTATGCCACCGACAGCCTCGACAACCAGTGGTGGGATGGGAGCCACATGGACTTGTCGTCCAACTCACAATACCAAGCACAAAACGCCCGGAACGCTACCTTCAACCTCGCCATGCACACACAACATAGTGAGCTGCCATACGAATACAACAACCTCGCCGCCGCCGCCGGGCCCGAGATGTCCGGACTCATGATCCATATGCCTCAGCCCCGTGCCACGTCGTCGCCGGTCCTCCACTACCAGCCCCAACAACAGCTTCATCCCCAGCAGCACCCTCAACAAATGACTGAGCGCCGGCCCCGCATGCCCCGCGCTCCCTCGGCCGCGCCCGGCACCTGTGCCTGTCTACGCCGATGCGGAAGACCCGCAACCCGAGCCGCACACGTCAACCCAGCCGCGAGTCCTCGACATCGCCCACGCCCACGAACCGCTCTCGTCACAGCAGCGGCGGTTCGCTCTCCAGCATAGGAGGCGGCCCGGCCCTAAGTGCGAGCGTCAAGAAGCGTCGGTCATGGTCGAGGCGCGAGAGCATGCGCACGCCTTCCATCGGGAGCGGCCTCGGCGGTGCGCCCGAGGGTGTCGGTTTCGTCAACTTCACCCCGAGCGACAAGAACATCCTCATGACCGGTGTGGCGCCGAGTGGAAGCTCCAAGACCAAGGCCCGCCGCGAGAAGGAGGCGATGGAGAAGCGCCGGAGACTAAGCGAGGCGGCCATCAAGGCTGTCAAGGCCGCGGGCGGGGACGTTGACAAACTGGTCGAGGAAGGGTTCGTCTTCTGAGGTGCTTTTCTTCATTCTTGGCGGGCTTGAACTTGCAACAACATACGCATGGGAGCGCTTTGGGAGTTTTCGGCCAGGGCAGGCTTGGGCCTAAGGGATATCTGGCGTTTTGACGGGACCACCAATGTACGCGAACGATCCGCGGCTTTCCTTGCTCTCCGCTTCTCCGCTTTTGTCTTCTTCTTCATCTTCATCTTCTACTACTACTACTACTCCTACTACAGAACGGCATGGGAGCGCAAGCTCCGAATGACGCCTTACCGGGTTATCGACGATAGCCGCTTTACTTTCTCCCCAACATCGAACGTTATTTACTAGTTAATCTCGGTTTCTTATGTTGGAGCAACCCAAAATCACAGGCTGGAACCCAGGGTACGAGATATGGAGGGGATTGCATATCCTAGCAGAACAGATTCAATATCAAAAAATGCCACATTCAAACAACACTCTCAACTCCTAAAGTGCTCTTCATCTTGCCGACTTCATCTAGTGTTCAATCATGTCATCACGTTATCGACAACATGCTCATTGCGAACGAATCGCATCACTTGAGTCGTCCCCTCCTCTACAGAACAACAACAACAACAAGAACAATAACAACGTCGATCAGTCAGCAGCACCAGTCCATAGACCGGTGCCTTACGCCTCGCGCAGCCCTTGCCAGATCCCAGTCCGCAGGGCCGGGGCAGCCTCTGGTGGTGGACTATGGTGCCGCTACATGTGTCCGTCATTCAAACCAGCCGTTAGCCGATCTACACTGGGCAGAGCGCCTCCTCAGGTCAGAGAGAGGGGAGGATGAATCATCTCCTTCCCTTTGACTAGCTTTTCATGTCTGTGCGATCCCGCTCCATCCGTGCTTGCCTGCCCTTGACGGGCGACGGTCTAGGGGAGGAGGAGAAGAAGGAGGAGGAAGAGGCGGAGCGCTTCGGGAGTCAACACAGACCATCATCCGACGGCGATAGGGCCCGGAAGTGCACTTGCCAACCTTTCCGAAGGCCAGACCCCAGAGCGCGCGGCTTGCGGCATCTGAAGACACCCAGGGCTGAGCAACGACCCCAGATTGGATTGGGAGAGGACCGGTGTTGACGTGGGCTGGACTGTGCTGGTCTTTGCGTTGTTTAATAGTCCAAAATCGCCGCAAACAGATAGCTTTTCCCCTCTCTCCCTATCAGAGACCTGACCTTTTACATCCACCTCAGCCAGACCTCCCCCACCCCAAGATTCGCCGCTAAGCCTTACATCGCTCTCACCCCGCCTACTCTGCCATCCGCACTCCTCCAATACGATGTTGGGAGTGGGACGTGGACTTCCGTGCGGCCTACCTCCACCCAAAGACGGAGGAGAATGAGGGAGCGGCGTCTCCTTACCGCCTCAACTTCCCGTACCAAAGGGAACTGTGTAGCCACAAGCTCACCTGCCCGTCTGTCAGCCAGTCTGCCCGCCCGACCCTCTGGAAAGACTAGTGCAAGATCCCCGTTGCAGAATCTCGTAGCTTATTGTGTCTGCCCCGACTATCCGTCTGTTGAACCAAGCCCAATGCTGACAGGTGTCAGGAGCATGACGGAGCAGGACGCAGGTCTTCGCGTACGGATGTCTTAGCGCGTCCCCTTCGATCGCAGAACTCGCAGAAATTCCTCAAACCGTACAAGTCTTGTTGCGTCTGTACCCCCCCCCCTCCCTCATCGTCACCTCCGCAAGCCTTCCGGAAGCGTTATTATATCCTCCCCATCCACGGCCGTACCAAGCGAACCTCACAGCCGCGCTGCGTCTCGGCTCTTTGGATCATCCCCCACCCCCAAGACCCCAGTTACGTTCGCCATTCGACCTGAATGCAGGTACCGCATACATTGCAGGCGAGACACGACCCCCCATGCCCGTACGGGTTTCTTGACTGGTACCGTACCTGCATGTGTCTGGCCTCGCTTAACCGCGACGTGGGGACCGCCAACGAATTTGCCCAGCCACAGCCGCCCTGCGAGATACCGAGTCCCCGACCGGAAGCGGCGGAGAGAGGATACACTGTTTCGCGATGGCCGATGTCGAACCGCCACGACAGGCGAGGGATCTCAGCCTCTTGGCCATCGTGAGCCTTGTCTCAGTGGCTTCATCCGAGGAATCGAGACCCTTTCCCGAGAGACGCGCAACTTTATCCGCGCTGCCTCAAAATCTAGCGACACTGTCAGGGTCTTGCGCCTCTGCCCAGAAGACTGAGTAAGGGGGCAAGACACGGGCTGACAAGAGGTTGACGGGCATCAAAGGAGCCGCGCACTGCCGAGCCCTTGACCCTGCGGGGCGGACCACGTTCTGGTGACGATGTCTCAACCACCCTGGTCAACTCAGGGAGAAACGTACATGAAGAATGACATCTTGCTTCCTCATGAGCAATATACGCCTTCGATATCGTCATGAGCCCTTCAAAGTGGGAAACGATGAGGCACCATGAGCATCAAACCCCGCTTCGAGGACCCCCCCTCCCCTATTCCTCCGGCAGACTTCATGATCCGGGATGATCACCTTCGTTTGTGCTGGCCATGTTAGCACTTCGCGACGGTCCATCATGGTCAAACATGATCAACATCTGACAATCATCATCATGATTTCTAAGTTGTCTGTTGGTCGCCTACACCGCGTCCAAAGCAGTTGGTCCACACGGAATTGGGAAATGTGTCTTACCGTTGGTCTCGACAAGGTCA
>JAIMZG010000731.1:0-54538 GCA_020466075.1 Colletotrichum coccodes
CCCTCGTCTACGACTTCCACCTCCATGAGGCCTACCACCACCACCCACCCGCCGACCTCCACCTGGACCACCACAACGACCTCCGCCGCCACGGGCCCCACCGTTTCCCCTGTCATGCCCGGCGTTGTCGCCAACTGTGATCGATTTTACAAGGTCCAATCTGGCGATCAGTGCAACACCTTTGCCCAGAAGAATGGCATCACCGTGCTCAGCTGAAAGTCTGGAACACGGACATTAACGCCGGTTGCTCGAACATCTGGCTCGACTACTACATCTGCACCCAGGTTCCCGGTGCCGTCACGCCAACGATGACGACGAAGAATACCACCGCGCCGGGGCCGACCAACACGCCCCAGCTGCCCAGTGCCGTGGGGAACTGCGACAAGTGGTATAAGATTGCCTCCGGCGACACCTGCGACACCGTCGCCGTCAAGAACAAGATCACCGTCGCCATGTTCCGCAGCTACAACACCCAGATCAACTCCAGTATTTTCATCCCCTTATGCACACTCATCCACCTGGCTGCATTTGCCGCTGACACTTTCTTCCCTACAACAGACTGCAACAACCTACTGAAGGACTACTACGCCTGCGTCGGCATACCTGGCGCCGTCACGCCCATGCCCGGCATCATGTCCAACTGCAGCCGCTTCTACAAGGTTGTCTCGGGCGACTCCTGTAATGCCATTGCGACGAAGGCCAGCATCGCCGTGGCCAACTTCCGCAAATGGAACACCCAGATTCTCGGGTTGCACTAATTTATGGCTTGATGCTCTGGTTTGTACCGATGCCTAGGTTACCAGTCTTGTGGGGACGTCTCAATGGCTCTGTGTGAAGCCGTAATAGTTAATACCACTCTAAACACCGAGTGAATGAAGTCATGACATAATCAATTAATAGCTCAACGCGATGCTACTTTTGATCAAGTGAGCAACCTCGAGTAATGGCTACCGCGAGCGAAGTAAAACCCACCTACTTATAAGCGCGTATCTGATTTCTGACAAGTTGTTTGTAAATTAGCTTCTACCCCTCACTGTTCTTCTATGTACTGAAGCGTACCTGAAGTTCGGCCGTATTACCATATGATTTGTACGTGCCAGACACCTTCATACACTCCGAAGTCCCACGCATATCCACGGCAACCTGGGGATTGTTTGGGGGAACTTTTTTATTCTCGTGACTGTATAGATCTATATATAAGCGCATATGTGTTTAGGGACTGTAAGCAACGTAATGCCGAACTCAAGCGCATGGGAGTTCGGTGTGTTGACTAGAGGCTATGACCGGGGCAACTTTCGTCCACCATTTCGCAACAATTGTCCCTATTTCCAGCGAACAAAAAGTGAATAACAGCGGACCTACTAGACAAGGCGAAGACTTGACGTGATCTGCAGTTAGTGGAGCTTTAGATATTATTTTTAATGATGTTGATCTTCAAATCGCTTTTACCACCCATACGGTGAAGAACAGGTGGTTTGTGGGCTGCTAGCAAGACTAGAGGCAAGGTTACTTCTGCCATGTCATCTTACCAGCTATATCAATAGCTTAGCCTGGCTGAACGTAGCAAAGAGCTTTATACGGGAAAAACTGATTAAAAAGCGTAGCTACAAGTGGTCCGCGGTGTGGAAGTTAAGTCTAAGCAGCGGAATCCAGATCACGTAAGTGGTCACATGACCGCGCATGATGAGCGCGTCTACGACGACAGAGAACCACTAACAACTGTCAACAAATTCGTAAATCATTTGTTTTATGACAACAGAAGACACGTTGCATGGTTATATTTTAAGCTTCATTTACGACATACGCATGCATGTACCCGTAAGCTGAACCCGAATTCCAGCTTACAAACAACTTTTGCTACGTAGACCATCTCCCGAGGTACCTCAATGCTGCCAGCCATCATGATGTAAACAAAACATAGTCCGGAAAATATCTAGAATGATTGAAGTCCTGGTCGAAGCTCTATTGGTATTCTGGTGTTTATCATGTAATGAAGGGTGGCAGCATTATAATCCCTCGTGAGACAGCCTACAGAGTAAAAGCCCCGCTCCTAAATTGTTTACCGGTTTTTATATTGCCCTGAGAGGCAGGCTAACAGCTCGTGGGTACTACAAGAACTGGATCTAATCCCCCGAAAGACAACAACCGCCGTAGCAAACATCACTTTAACTTTACTGGGTCCTATAACACCTGCAAATGCGACAAGCAGCCATTACGCAGTGCGGTGCTAGGTCATAAGACAGTACAGCAAGCAGTAGAAGGGTGTAGGGGTCCGATTGAGCTTTCATGTACTGGTAACGCATGCGGCGGGCACGGTACGATATTTCCTGATCAGCTGCCGCTACAGTAGGCCCTAAGTACTGAAAAACATTGTTGTCCTCCTGCTCTTCATTGGGCGTCTGAAGCCATCGTTGCGTGATGAAATTGAAGTCCTCTTTGCTTAACTTACTGTTGCCGCCTTCTGCTGCGTCAGGTGGTGGGGAGCGGCTTTTGTAGCCCCTATGCTATCTGTGCAGCGGGAACGGCTCTCTCTCGGCCGGCATCTAGTTCTTAACTCCGACCTCTGCGTCGTATTCATGGGGCCCACTTTCTTTCTGTGGCGGTTCAAATGGTAGTCTACTCATCCCTCCATCCGTCGACGCTTTCCCCTGAACCGTGACGTCAGGGAAGGGCCACAAAATGCTTCCTCATGCGCTCGTAGCTCGCGCTACCGAGGCCCGTTACCGCGTCCCAGCCGTCCGTCGCCCGAAAGGCCGGATCGGTACCGCACCCCTTGTTCGTCCCCGTAGTGACGTCGTTCAGCATCGAAGGGTTGGCGTACAGCGCTGGGTTGATGAAGCCCACCGTGCTCTTCCCCAGCTTCAGACGTTCGTCGTTGATCAGGGATATTACCGAGGCGAACACGGGCGCCGACGCCGACGATCCGTGTATCTGCTTGATCTGGCCGTTGATGACCGTCACGTACCCGTACGCCTGCATGGCCACATCCGGGTAGCCGCGGCCGGAAGCGGAGAAGCGGTCTCCGAGGCTCGCGAGGTGGTCCCCCTCGAGCGTCTGGTACCGTTGTACGGCGCCGGTTTGGTACCACGGGGCGGGGAACTCGTCGCTGAAGCCGCCGCCCGACGACAACGTGACGCTCCCGTTCCCCCATGGGCTGCATCGGAAAGCCGTCTCGCCGGCCGTGTGCGTGTTGTCACCGATCGTGGACGCCCGGTCGCGGCTTTCAATAGGCGGCTGCGTCGTCCGCTGCGTGCCGCCGACGGCGGTGACCCAGGGGCACGACGACGGGAAGCTCGGGGTGAACCTTGTGTGAGTGCCGTTGGTATGCTTCTCGTCGGCCACGCAGGAGCCGGTCGACACGCCGAAGTCGGATACGCTGACGATGACCGTGACCCCCATGAGGCCGAGCTTGAGGAACTCCATGCATTGGTGGCGAAGGTACTCGGGCGGGAACTCGGCCTCGCCCCACGTGTACGAGATGGACAGTACGCGGGGCGGCGAGGCGGTCCCGCAGTCCGTCGAGACGTCGTCGCCGTCGCCCATCGGGTCGATCAACGGGTCGAGGGTGTCGCAGTAGTACTTGTCGAACGCTGCGAGCATGAGGTTGAGGTTCCCCAGCCGCATCTTGTCCCCGACCTGAACGTCCGTGATCGTCTGCGGCGCCGCCATGGCCATGGCGTATTCGAAGTCGAGGTCGGGCTCCGTATTAAATGAGGGGATTTTAAAGTCCTGCTGCGTGTAGCCGCCGTCGATCGACTCCATCGCCGGTCTCTTCCCCACGAGCTCCGGTTGGAAGAGGCCGAAGAACTTGTCGAGGTCCTCCGGAAGCCAAGTTTGCCACGACGGTTGGAATATGCCAAACGAGTTATTGGGATGCGCCGCTGCGGCGGCGTTCTTTGGGATACCATAAAACCCCCTGAGACAAGACGGGGTCGTGTGTTTGTTACAGTCGACGGCGTTAGCCGGGGCGTCTTGCGCCTCACGCTTCGAGAGACGCTTGGCAAGTCTCTCTCGGCGTCGACGGAGGCCGCCGGCTTTCGTCGCCGTCGCCGTGATAAAGTCGACATGGGCCGCGACCGTGACCGGGACACTGTAGTTGTGGCAGGAAATGCCGATCTCGCCGGTTGCCGGGTTGCGGAAGATGAAGAAGTCGGTATGAAGCATCCGGCTGGCCTCGTCGACGCTCAGCCGGAGGCGCAAGTGACCGGCTCTCGACCGTTGGCTGGCTTCCGTCCGGTCGATGCCGTGGCTGTGCATCCAGTCGAGAATGCGAGCGGTGGCGGCCGGCGTGGGCCCGAACGTCCGCGCTATGGCCTCAGGAGTCCAGTACTGGCCATAGCTGGGCGACTCATGGACCGATACGCTCATGAGCGATTGGACGGCCTGTTCCGGTTGCTCAAAAGACATAGCGATGGACACGTCGACCGCGACGTCGCCGGCGGCTCTGTCATGCTGGCGCCACTCTGGCGATGTGAACGGATGTATGTGTCGAAAGCTGGCCCACGCCAATGGCTGGCCTGCTACGAGGGTCAACAATAAGCAAGCGACGGCAAATTCCATGGCGGGGACTCTTGTTGTTGGGGTGAAATAATAAGGAAGTTTCGCTAGCTGCGACTGCGTCACGAAGATCAAACTGTAGAGATCCGAGATCGCCTTATTATATTGTTGTCGCACGGCGGGAGATGGCTGTCCTCGAGAACCCCTCGCACTCGACAGCCTTCTACGAGACTTTCCAAGAGCACCTTGGTCTTCTACCCGAAGTCTCTGGCTTAGCCTTCACGTCTCCCTTGCCGTCGTATGTTGCTCATTTGAACCCCGGACTCTTGGTGCGATTTTATAAACTTCCACCTCCGCGTCTTGGCATTTCGGACTGTCCGATCTGCGTGTGGACGGTCGGTACAGACACCGTTGACGCCCCGCTCACCCAGCCGTTGACCGCAACCGGCGACAAAGAGGGGTCTGATTCGGCCGGGTCTGTCCTCCTTCACCCTCCGAACCACTTATATAATCCATGTGGTTGTCTCTGTGTTTCGCACCACGCGCGGCGTAATGGTGGACCCCCGGATCCGGTAAGCACAAAGCTCCGGGACGCTCGCCAAGAAACTCTATTGGTTAGGTTCACTTTTGTAGCCGACTACGCGCGTTCCTGCCGCGGAATTTACCGTGCTAAAATAAGAGGGCTGTCGTTACTGTTCTGCCTGTTTGGATTTTCGTTATATTTTTAGCTAGCACTACGTCATAGCATGCTTAGCTCGATTTTCAAGTGTTCTGGGAGAGAGTTGCCGTATGACTACAACAGGCAGGCATCGTAGTAATGGCAACGCATACGGGGTAAACTTGCCAAGACAACCGGCTCCAACCCTTAGTTGACTTTATTGGTTTAAGGTGTTACCTCGGTCAAATCGCTTAGTTGCGCTATGAGGCTGTATTCCTACCTAAGAAAGCTGTAGTATACGTAGTTGGTTGTCATTAGAACGGTAGGTGGTTTCTGACCGCCCCCGTCAACAGCCTAGCCAACTTGGCGCGACGTCAACAAAACCTTTCAAAAGCCTTCTCGTTGAATATAGTGATCTTAGCCATGTTCGTCCAAGCCCGGTTTTAATTCACTAGAATCCTTTGATACGTGAATACAGCTTGTCAAGTGTACGTGCTGGTTCGACATGCGATATGTATCAACCTACATTTATGCGACAGTGTTGCCTCGCCTCATGATGTATAAATACCAATACATTTTCCCGTCTTATAGGTTAGATATCCAACTCATCATCCACTCTCAAACTCATCAATCGCATCCTACACCATCAATCCAAAACACAAAAGCTCGGAAGCCCCTTCCTGTCTTACTAGAAACTATCAAAATGCAAGTCTCCGGTCTCGTTTCAGTTACCGTTGCCTTCCTGGCTGCTTCCAGCGTAGCTCTGCCTACCGAAGGCGGGGTGGCAGCGGGCTCGACGTCGGCCTCGGCCTCTAACCTAAGCAAACGCGGTGTGAGTCTGACCTCCAGCACGTTGTCAAAGCCCAGTCAGGGTCTGGCTACTCGTCTGCATAATACCTAAGCTAACTCGAAATACAGCCTTTCTATGTAAGCTGAGCATAACTTGCTTCGATCCATATGCACTTGACTAACATCTCGTAGCCTATTTGCACTGCGGCCTGTGTGCCTTTGCTGCCGTTCCCGCCTGCCTGGGCAGCATGCATGGCTGGTTGCGCGGCCACCGCCCAGGAAGGTGGTGACATTGGGACTCTCAAGCTGCACGAGGACGGTTCTGTCACTTTTGAGAAATAAGGGTCTTCGACATACTGTCTCGCCTATTGGAAATAGCTGCGGCTAATATGTTTGGGACATGGTTGTTGTCCTCTTTCTCTTCCCGTCGTTAGCTCAAACGGTCGGGGTTCAACTAGCTATTTCTTTCTCGAACTGCGCTTATATTCGCGACGGCTTCAAATTCTTCCTCTGATCCCTTACTACGTTCACTTTCCATGTACAAATGACACGTTTTGGCGAAGTTGTGATGCGTGCATGCCTTGAACGTCCCGGCGGCGAGGTCGGAGCCGCCGCGAACAAGGCCGTCCAAGAGCCGCTATTTACTCCTCTATAGCGTCGGCCCTGTTGAGTACAGCTAGCATAGAGTGACCATGAAGTCATTGTGAGGATACGGTAGCTAGATCCTTACTTATTATAAGATTCAGACTGAGGTGTTGTTCTATGTATAGATATTGCATATTTGATTATCAACTGGGCTTCGATGTCTTTTTGGTGACGGGCCCTGTTACTTAGTATGAAACTAAATACGTGAGAGACGGTGGCAAATTTGGAATGAAAATTTGCACAACTTGCACGCCGACCCCAAATAATACTAATGATTTGTTACAAGAGCATCCCCTTATTCTTTTGTTAGCGCCCTGTAAAGTTGACTGCCCTGACTGTCGATGTCGTTACCTACTAGCAGAAAGTTTTCTATTCCCTTGTCTGTAGTACTGGTAAATGTTGCCTGTTTAGCTGTTTACTACTAAGTATACTTATTAGGTAAATTAATTAGTAGGTTCTCCTAAGAGCTCTAGCCTTTACACTTATAATGAGGCTTATTATAAATACTGCTAGGAATATTTACCTACTTACTGTCACGGGCTGGGCCCCAGCAGGGGCTTCAGCAAGTGGCAAATGCTGCGGCCATGGGCGCGCAAAGGCGCATCTAATAAAGTACTTTGAGATGATTGATACCTTATCCCATTAGAACTCTCTCCTTCATCTCTTCAATGGAGATTCTAACTTGGAAATAGCTTCAATTGATTATATGCATTACCTTCATGTTATTGACACTAAATAGCAACGCAGATGGTTTCAGACAAGCTGACGTAGGCGCACTTTACCCTTGACGAGGTTGAAGAGGGGCTTTCTGGCGTTAAACAATACTACTACTACTATTTAGCCGACGCCTAGAGCCACTAACCAGAGATGGGCTAGGCCATACTTGCGGAGTCATTGTGAGTTTGCATACCCACCAAGACAGCCTCAAGAGACGTCATGCCCTCACCTAGTCCCGCCTGGATCATCATGAGCGGGACTTCCGTGATGGCCTCGGGAAGCTTACTCTAGTCTACGGCGCGAAAGGCCACATCGGTCAACTTCATTCCGCGTGTCATGCCCGCCAAAGACCAAGACACATTTGATGCATCAGAATTTCGCCGCTTTATCGTCGGCGCCTCGGCTCTCCTTCCCGTACTCTGCATGGTCGTGGCTAATCACAGTACTCTGACAGACCCAAGTATCTCAGTAGACAACGTCATTCAGCTGGGGATACTGGTACGCAGTGTGTGAGACGTGCTAAAGCCGCATTGGATCTGGTTTGGGCAAAGTCCTTTGCAGGTCCTATTCCAATCGGTTGAAGAAACAAACGTACTTTTTGCTGCTTTCTCTGCTGGGCTTGGATCGGAGCTCGACAGACTCAGAGAGAAGCTTGATAGTTTGTCACAATGCCCCCACTCTATGGCGCTGGTCGCCACTGTTTTATCTAGCATCGAGGTGCTAGATTTCTCGGAAGATCATTACAGAGATGTACAGAATCTTCGGAACGGGACCGCGCCGGAGATGGGTATGCTATGGCGATGGCCCGCAGGCTTCTCCTCTGAGTACTTCGCGTCGCTTCAGGCTCGCGGACCCCGCCCCCCAGCGCTCACTGTCCTTGCGTACTTTGCTGTCCGTCCGCTGCTATGGTGTCGTCGCTGGTATGTTGGGGGACTGGCCTAGCCGTTCTCTTTAAGATCTCTAGAGTGAGCTTGGTGTTGCCCGATCCGAGTGGTTGCAGTGGCCTTTGAACCAGATAGACAATCCGCTCTCACCTGTTTACCACAGGACGACCGAGAAACCCAATTCACCGCCTCAGGAGACATTGTAGCTGTCTTCTGCATGCTCAGCATCCTATCATAGCGTTGCTGAACGGTGACTTGGACAGCAGCTGTAATCTAAAGAAGGCCCCAGGTTCATTGAGACATCTCATATCCATGCTAATAATACTTGATGGAATGTGTTTTGGTCTTCTTCTCGCTTGTGAATAGCTGTATTCTGTTAAAACCGGTATTCGTGCCTTGTCGTTCTTATCGCTTTGAGCTTGAGATCCAAACTGCTCCGGTCACTGTTGGCCTTTACATACAAATTGTAGCCCTGTAACTAACGTAAAACCTCTGCTCATAAACGATGTGTTGCTCTGTCTTCCAAGTCAGGAAAGGAAAGTTGTGACATTGCACCTCCGTCATGTTCGCACTGGCAAGTTGCATTAGAGATTGTTCCGATGACATCATTACTGAGTTAGAGCAGCCACTGATGAAGTCCACTGGGACTCCCATGACCGCTAGTGTTGCCAAAAAATTTCTTTTTCACACTTTTCCATTCACGAAGTGAAACAGTTTCTTAAACCCTAGTCGCAGGGCGCCTCGAGCTCACGCACGCCCATTGTCCTGTAACAAGTAACAAGGAATTTTAACACCTCGTCATCTACTCTCCATACACGGGTCACTGACTGGCCCCACTATCGGTCGGCAGCTCACTGCATTTAGGAGAGCGGCGTAGCCAAGTAACTTACTCCTAAGGGCCAGCTGAATCACAGTCACTTTTGCTTCTTCCAAGAGAAACGTAATGAATGATGAATTAAAAGCTGTTTATTGACTCGCTTAGTCCTGGAGTAGTCTTTGAATAAAGGGCCGAAACGCCGTTGGCTGAATGAAAACTTTAAGCTACAACAACACGTCGGTCGTAGAAATTTGTTGGTTTTCCAAGTTTTTGAGATATTAGACTTTTATGAACTCGAAGGTTCACTGCCCAAGATGGCAGACAAGGATAATGAACCCGGTACTACAAGGCACGAAGACAATACAGCTAGGTTTGGGGAGCAGAGCCGGCATGCAGGGATACAGAGTATATTCCATGTTGAGACGCATAATTTCATTCGACGCACCCTTGCACACTGGCTAAATAAATCTGTGCTCTTACAGTAGGCCAATAGGTCTAGGGATTTGAAGGCTTTGGTGGTCAAAGCAGGGTGTTGCCATGCATTCACCTCTCTTCAATTTATTGAACACACAGTCTTTCAGGATACAGTCTCAAGAGGTCAAGTCCTTGCAGTAGCGAAGTCATAAGAAACCGATCTGGCATTACGTTGTATCTTTTACTCAAGCCTGCTAACGTGGGCGTTTGATGTACTTGTCCCTATAATGCCGCTTTGAGGGAGGTTGTCACTCGTGAACGCTTTTCAACAAGATACTTCAGGGGCAGGCTTGGCCTGCAGAATATATCGCATCGCCATGTTACACGGAAACTAAAACCGAGATTAGCGCTAAGTGATAAAACAAAGCCTTATTAACAGCGTAAACGGCCCTACCGACTACTACTGGCAGGATCACAAATCTCATCAGATCTGTCCCTGAAACTGCTGAGTGAGGTGAGACGAACATTGCCGGAGTTCAGCGTACTGCTTTAACCTAGAGCAGCACCGCACCTAATCCGGCTATCGTATTTAGCGTTACAGCGTATACAGCTTGCTTGGCACTTATTATGAGAAGTACATAACCTAGTATCCTTTTCTCTAGATGGTGGACAAAGAAAGAGCCTTGTGCTACAACTTGAGAACAACTTACAATAGATCTCTTGTTTCAAGCCAGCCACTAGGGGGGTGGTTCTGTGTCTATCTAGGCTGGGGTCTAAAAGCTGAACAACGAGAATGGGTTTTTGTTATTTTGATTTTCCGACTAGAACACAAAGAGTCTAGGGCGCTGAGCTGGATATTATTACAGAAGATCGAAAGGATGTAGCATCTGGTGTGACGTTTAAACTCGGTGTGACGTTCAAACTCTGTGTTTCCCATCTCATACAAACGGAGGTCCATCCACGAGTACCGCTTGACTGCACTCTGATTGCGTAAGAGTTGGTGGCAACTCCGGGCATATCGAATGTATCTTTCGGTCAGGCAGTTTATCGTCCCTAGGAGGTGTGGCAGTCATGTAGAGTTCGCTGCCTGGAATTTACGGTAGTAAGCCGAAAAGTTGTAAATCGCGACCTGGCCATTTCTGTATCCTGACCCTGTAATACCGGGGGGCAAACATTTCATTTTGAGCGAATTCATCCCATACAGTCACTGAAAATGTTGTTTGGACCTGATGATCTTCGATACCTCATTCGGAACTGTCAAGTTCAAGGCCTTGATGTCACTGCACTGTTGTGGTTTGCTCCTCAATTTGTAGGTCCACATACAGAAGCTAAATTCCATGTGGCCCAGGCGTTGGGAGAATCAGAAAGTGTCTATGGGCACTCCATATCTAGATCGACGGTTGGAGGTATAGTGGTCAGCTATAGACCTAGAACAATGAGACAGAAATTCACAGCGTTGAGTGAATTTCAATCCGAAAGGGGGCAAGAAGTTCTGTCTGACACAATCTGGACTGCTAGAAGCTCCAGAAACCTATCAATATGATCCTATCCTGAGTCAAGTATATAGGCAAGTAGTGTATTCCGTAATCTCTATGGTTCTTCGACGTCTCAGGGCTCTCGATAGCTCATAGGCTGTGAAATTAGTGGGTAACTTGGCAATACCGACTCTGTAAGAAGTTCGCCGTCGTTTGATCTAAGATGAAACAATTGATTTTGGCAGGCACAAACCTTGGAGGACCGCACAGCCACATTCTCAAAATGAAGGAGAGGATTTAAAGCCTACCAAGAAAGCCAGCAATTTTTTGCGGCAGGCAGAAGCCTCAACATCCGAATTTTGTCCTGAGGGGCCCAACATCAATCAGGTAGCCTCATGTCAGAGTATGCAGAATGCCAAACATGGGAAACATGCCCCCAAGACAAATACCCATACTATCAGTAGATGAGGATCATTAGCTACAATCACCTGCGTTCGTAGCGTAGACTAACAGATGCACGTAGCATTCTCGTTAGATTATGCCTGCTTTTGCGACTGATTTCATCGGGTCATCGGGCGGCTGTGCATTTCCGTCGCCATGCGTATTCGGGACCGGCAGTACGTACGAGCAGACCCAAACACAAGCAGGTCGAGTCAACTCCCAAAGACTTTCACGACAAAGATCTGATCATCAGAGTTGTGCCTAGCCAAAGACCTTTTAGGCTTGATGTCTTTATCTCGGTTTCATAATTTAGCTTTTCAAGGCTTCTTGCCGTCCTTTAGGCCCCTCCAATCGACCGCCCACAATTAAAGTTTTCAAGTCCCCGAAGTATTGAGCTGGAGCTCTTACTGGAAGAGATTAAATTAGAACAAACGGACGAGCAGACTTTCGGAGTTATGGATTACTCAACATCTAAACTGGTCAGAGAGGTAAAGTCTAAAAAACATTTCAGCAAGGGCAAGCACTAGCACATATGACACTACACCCTCCAAAAGTGTATCTCTTGTCTCTCTCAGCGCCTCTCATTTATTTCTAATTCGGTTCTCTTTGGTCTTTTCTTAGCCAAACTGTGCTCGATACCTATACTGTCTTGTCTGAAGATATTTTTGAATCCTGGCCAAACCTGCAGATCTGTTGTGCGAAAATAAACAGTCACGTCAGCATGAAGACATCCCAACTACACCAAGAGGGTATAGAACCCATACACAAAGATGAGATTTTTTGTTTAAAGTGAGAGCAATAAAGCTGACTGTAAAACCTGTGTTCCTATAGTGCAATGGCCAACAGTCACCCAAGATGCCGTTAGCTACTTACAAGCCGTACCGTGGCGAATTCTAGGTGTCCGAACCCTTTTCTTCCTTCTTCCTAGTTTTATCCAGGACCGCTTTACGAGAGAGCGAAGCCGAGCCGAGAAGCTATCCCCAACATCACATCTTGACGGCATACGTGGAACAGCTGCACTTTTCGTCTTTCTCTGTCACTACTTTTACCAGGCCTTCATTATCGCCGAGGGTTGGGGTTCGTCAGAAAGGAACTACCACATTCTGAAGTTACTATTCCTTCGACTTTTCTATCAGGGACCGCCAGCAGTATGCTTATTTTTTGTTATTTCGTGCTACGCTTTGTCTGTAAAGCCCATGAAGCTTATACATGCCCGAAACGCAAAGAAATTTTGTATAGCGATATCATCAATCACTTTCTGACGATTTATTAAGTTGTATTTGCCAACTGCAATCTCAACCTTTTGCATTGCTACAATGCTTCAATTAGGTGTCTATGAGTGGACTAGGGACTTTGCAACTAGCCAGATATATCACAAGAATGTTACGGAACCTCACCTAGAACCGTTAGATTCATTCTCTGAGCAGCTAAAAGACTGGTTGTGGAGTATGTTTACTATGGTACACCTATTCAACTGGGAGAGGGTTAGCGGAAGTACAGGTAAGTTGCTATACTACATCTTGGTACCTAAAACTCACTTACATATATACTAGTCTACGACATTCACCTGTGGACGATCCCGGTCGAGTTTCGATGTTCAATGCACCTATTTATTACACTTACTGGCTTGGCTCATATTAAAACCATACTTCGTTTTCTCATCCTATGGGGAATCATTATATTTACTTATCGTAACAGCCGCTGGGAGCGACTACTTTTCTACTTTGGCAGTGATCTGGGCGTCTGACATCTTCTGGAGGCTTTTTGACATCCCGACGGTACGATTTGCTAAATGGGTTGAGACAAAGTGTTCTGTCAATCAACTGTAAAACAAAGTGGTAGAATTTCTAGGCGTGAGTCATTCAAACATTCAACATGACGAACGCTGACATGAACAGGGTCTATTACTGAAGGGACATCAGTTCTTCACGGAAAGGGCAGCAGAAGACAAGTCTTTTTGTGGTCCGAGTAGGCGTCACTTGTTGACAATAACTCTAACCCCCTTACTGCCCCGTTTAGGCATCGGCATTACAATGTCAAGCACGAAATCAACATCGCTATGGTCTGTCTCGAACAACTCCAACTCGTGCCTTCGGAAAAGGGTAGCGAGGGGGACGAAAAGCTCCATATAGGCCAGGGACATCCCTAGGCATACGCGCGATCCGCGGCCGAAAGGGACCAGGTAGTTGGAAAGAGAATGCACTCCGTCTGGCCCCTTGGGGTCTCCAAGCCAACGTTCGGGGCAAAATGAGAGGGGTCCTGGGAAGATCGTCTCGTTTGTGTGCATGTGGAACGCGTCCATGCCGACAGGTGTTCCTGAAGGTATATCCCAGCTTTTGAATTGCCAAGCATGTAATCGATTGACTCGCGGTATACGTTGGACTTGCCCGTAAGAAAGTCGCAGACCTCCAGGGCGAGTGTTAGTTTAGAATCTCAACACCTCACTTCATTGTGACTCACTTTCTGCAACCACCCCAGATAAGTACGGTAATTTCTCCAGGTCAACCCACGGCAAGATCTTGGTGGGATCGGGCATGGCTTCAACAAGCTCGGCCTTGAGACAGGCTTGCACAACCGGCTGGTTCAGGATATGAAAGACACCCACAGTTAGGGCCCACTTAGTCGTTTCCATACCAGCACCGTTAAGACTAATAGCCTCATCTGTCAGTCTCTGGAGAGACAGCTCTTCAGGTGGTAGGTCCGATGCTAGTATGTCATGGAAGATTGTTGGATGAGAAGCATCTATGCCCTTGGCATTCTTGCCAGCTAAGATGTCCTTGATCTGCTCGCGCGTAGCCTTGATTGATGGCATTAGCAGCTGGTTCACAAAAACATCGACAGATTGTGCCAATGTTAGACGCACCGCACGAAACTCCAGTATTGGTTTCACTAGCGGCGCAAGCGCGCCGAGGACGGAGTCCGGAATCCAGTTCATGACGTCTACCAGGACCTTGAAATGGGAGTTCCAGTGGGCTGACCAGATAATCTTCTGCATACCGACAGAGAGTGGAGATTTGAAGTCGGGCGCGAGCGAGCACTCGATCTGCCGACCAAACGCAAGATACGACGTGATGTCTATGGTCATGCTAGACCACATATCATTGATGTTTAGAACGCGGCCGCTGCCGGCGAACTCGGTTGACAGACGATGCGACAGCCGCTCTGTGATCTCTGAGAGCTTATCATTGAGGCCCCGTATGCGTTGCTTGGAAAAGAAGGGGGCCAAGGCCGCCCGGCGTACACGGTGGTGTTCGGCATGTGTCGTGCTGAAAGTGGCTTCCGGGATACCAAACCGATGCTTGAATTTTCCCGATTTGTCCATTGGCTTGGAGGAGGTGCTACTGCAGTAAATTTCGTTCCAGAATTCAGGGTCGTCAATATGTAGCTCATCTGGGTTGACGCGCACTATCGGTCCATACGTTTCGTGCATCCGTTTGACTTGCCAAGCGAATTGACCGCCGCCGCCCTCAGCTAATAAATCGAAATACGCCTCATACCAGTGAGTGATAGCAGCGAGCCTCGGGCCTGGGAACTTGGCTATGGGGCTCAAGTACAGTCTGTAGAGAACTAACCAGAGCCCATAAATGAGAGACAATGAGAGGAAGGTGACGGCGAGAGACGTTTTGTTCACGTCCAAGGGCAGGGCTCCGAGGAGGGGAAAGCGGCCTGCTGTGCCACTCATGCTGCTAGGATCTGGTGGGCGAGCTGACCTGAATGTCACGAAAATCTTACTGGAAATTACTCTGTAAACAAGATAACAGCTTTTCTTAAGCATATCAGTGTACCATGATGACTGGATTGGGTTTTATTAAGCTTAATTGGATCGATGAGTTTCCTTTCACATGTTATGTATGCGAAGCACTGTCAGAGTTTCTCACCCACTACCTCCGACAGTCTATGAGAGGTAGCTGCACGCAGGTGGTACTATTCCTCATTTGGTTCATCAGAAAAAGAAAGTCACGATACTTTTATGAGACATATGCAAGTAAGCATGCATTCATGCAAATGCCATCTGCATGATTATAATATCATTTTCAGACAAAAAGTGATGAATTAGCCAGTCGAGCCTCGACGTGTAGTAACCCCACGTCTTAATACTTTGAAAGGTCATTCAATCGGCCGCTTTGATCCCGGGGTAGGGTAAGGTAATGGAATCATTTGTGAGGCTGGCAGAATGCATGCTTACTTGCGCTACATTCGACTGACACAAAAATAATTCGGGGCAGCATGCCGAGAAATGCAAAAGACTGACACCCGAATGGTTACAGTGGAATAGCGCCCGTTGCTCGAATTTCAGACAGCTGGAGTGTCCGCAAGTGGCGTTCGAGACAAGGGAGTATGTAGCTGGCCGTCTCCATGTTCTCATTGATGCTGCCATAACACTGCCTTCAGGCATAGCCATAGCCATGCAGCTAAAGGAGATCAACTTGCACCGGGCCCCAGATTCCGTAAGGATTTCTCCCAATTACCCAGATATGGTCTTGTACTACATGGTTTATGCCCTTAATGCCTATATCGACTTGTTGTTTGGGCCCTAGCTGGCGTATATCGGCGATTAAAAGCAAGGAAGACGAAGAATTTGGAAAGCGTGGCTCTCATACCTGACATGTTGTGAAAATACTGCATCACAAAGACGAGGAGCACCCCGCATAAGAACCTCGATCATCACCTGCTTGTGCCCAATCTTGTGGTGACAACTGGCGTTAGATTTACACCGTTATCTAGACTGCACCTTTACATACACCCTACATTTCCTCCACTTGGTTTATTCCATGGAGGGAAGTTCGACCGAATGTAAATAGAACATGTTTTGGGTTGGAAACACCTGCCTTTGCTTTGCTGTCCGGCGTGGGTGCATTGGTTGTGTAACAACAAATGGCAATTTGGGGGCGCACCACCGATGAGTTGCAACGCACCTGTGCGGACATCGACGACGCTTAGAAATCCAAGCTCCGTTCCCTCGGCTTTGGCCGACGTAAAATCAGAATCACGTCCTAGGAATGACTGCCTTGGCTACTCTATACCGCCTTGGATTCTGTCAACCCTAATATATATCAAGACTCGTTCAACCTAACTTCTCGCACCTATAAACTCTTTTGGCAATATCCGTTCGACTAGTGTTTTTAAGCAAGATGGCTACCCCGACTACTGTTCTGATCACTGGTGTGAACAAAGGTACATCCTATTGCATGAATTATGGCGGGGAGGTGTAAGAAAACATGGGGCATCAGATAAGAAAATCATGTGTGTGGTTTATCAGAAAACTGATCACACTCCCAGGTATCGGCAGGGGGCTCGCTCAGAAATACCTCTTGCGGCCGCATCACATTGTTATCGGCAGTGTCCGGAACAGCAAGTCCCCAGTAGCGCAGGAGCTGAAGAGCTTGCCAGCAGCTGAGGGCTCCCGACTCATCCTCGTCAGCATCGAGAGCACCTCTCCTACGGACCCTCAGCAAGCCATCAAGGAAATAGAGGCTGCAGGCGTCCATCATCTGGATGTGGTCATTGCCAACGCCGGGTTCTCGCCCAACCCTACGCCCCTTGACACAGTTGACCTTCAGGATGTGATTGAATCCTTCCAAATCAACACAATTGGCCCTATTCGGCTCTTCCAGGCTGCGAAGCCCTTGCTCGAGAAGTCCAGCTCACCCAAATGGGTATCTGTGTCGAGCGCTGCTGCTTCCATTACCAAACTTGAGGCCCACAACGCTTCATTTGTCGGTGCCTACGGTGTTTCCAAGGCCGCCCAAGACTGGTTCACTGTGTGAGTAGCTCTGGGACACTTGAGCCACGTGATACTGATTTCCCGGCTTCGTACCAGTGCGGTGCATTCCGGAAACAAGTCCTTCATTGCGTTCGCCATTCATCCGGGGTAAGTTGAGCCCAACATCGTCGAGACATGAAAGAGCACATGAAAATGCTCACTATGAAAAAGTCTGGTGCAAACGGATATGGGCAATGCGGGTGCCCGTTCAATGGGTATGGAGCAAGCCCCAAATACAATCGAGGAGAGCGCCACGAAGACTATCCATTTGGTGAGGATCCTCATTGAAGCGTATGTCCTGAGAGCCTGTACCTGCTAACCCGGCATAAGATTGTTAACGCAACCCGCGAAACCACTTCAGGCAAGTTCATTAACGTCATTGATGGTACGGAATTTCCCTGGTAGTAGAACGTCTTGGAGAACCAGCGAGATTCCTCTCGTCGAGACCTGTTTTCGCTGGCCCTCAAGAAACGTGGTACATGACCAGTCGCCTTGACCTTAGAGGGTTCCATACCTTTGGCAATGTGATTTTTGGCAATAATATAAACATAAAAATTTGGCAGACTTCTAATATTGACTCATGGTGGCTGGGTCTTGAAGCTGCTATCCAGCGGCCCGTCGCGGTTCCGTACGACGTGAGCGAGGGATGAAATGCGGTCAAGTACACTGTCCAAATTTTGAAATTATCATTCGAACCAAAGTTAATCTTCACTCAGAAAAGGGGTTAAAACACAACCAAGAATAGAAGAGTATGAGATTGTGGTAGGTGAAGGGATACCTGACTCACAATCATTTGCGCCTCATTCCAACGACAAGATGTCAGTCTCTAAAATATCAATAATATCTCAGTAGTACAAAGTTGTACTCCCGCATAACTTAGGAATAGTACCAAGGCATTACAATCGTTGCGAGTGCCAAACCTTCAAGAGTGGTCCATGGTGCTTAGCTATCCCCAAGTTTCTCCAGTCTCTTTTGTCGAGTTGGTACTGGTTTTACAGGTGCAGCTGAAAGCGACACGGAAGCTCCGGGAAGTCAAGAGAAGACAAAAAGATGCCAAAAAGCAGAGGATTGACGTGCATTACACGTTTCAGAAACCCTGAACCGGATGATTGGATGTCTGATAGAGATCAAGATGGTACGAAGTAGTCAAGATGTGGGTGTCTCATAAGCATCAGGCAGTCAATGGACCTACGCCGTCACATCCCTGCTGCCACCCACTTCGGTATGTGGCACTCGATGTATATGTATATAGTAAGTACGAGTCATGAAGACCGTATTTCGGTTCGCCAGCCCTCAGCCTGAGCTGAATTGTGGCGCAAAGTCAGAATACGACAGCGGTATGGCAAGGGCAAAGCCATGCCCGGTCTTAATGACTCTTCGCTAGCCACTAGCTCCACTCCATGGAGAGGAAAAAGGAATAGAAAATAAAATGAAGATGGTTAAAGCTGATTATCATGGTTAGATTATCAAGGGCCAAGAACCAGGGTCGAAGGGAAGAGGCAACTTATTGTCAGGAGATAGCTGCGCAGACGGCACTATATAACAAAGAACGCAACCAGACTTTGGATCAAGATGGAGACATCCCCCCTACTCGCACATCAGATCCAACAACATGACCCCATCACTTATCTCTTCCTTTTTCTCATGTGGCTGGCCGCTGATCTCGCCTTCAGCAGCCCTGCACATAAGCTTGCTGCATTGTGTAAAAGCATACCGGGCGACGCAGGATGGCCGACCAAGCATGAGTGGAATCGTCTGAACAAGACCGTTGGTGGTCGACTGATGGCTACCACGCCGATCGCTCACTTATGCCACGATCCTACGTATTCTAGAGCATCTTGTGACAATCTCTCGCAGCAATGGAACATGGCAGACACTATGTATGTAACCCCTTGCATTTCATATCCCTGTCAGAACGGGACTAATCGGAACTGCTGCAGGACCTCTCTCCCCGCTGAGATCATGTCACCTTGGTTCCAGAACCAATCCTGCGTTCCCTTTACTGACAAATCAACGCCATGCGAACTTGGCAACTACGCTAGTTACTCCATCAACATTAACAGTGTTGAAGACATCGTCGCCGGGCTCACCTTTGCGCGGGAAACAAACGTCCGACTGGTTATCAAGAATTCTGGTCACGAGTATGAAACCTTCCTCTTTCCTTTCCAGTTCGGCCGACAATGATTAATTGGAGCCCAGCTTCTTCGGCAAGAGTACTGGAAAAGGTGCCCTATCGCTATGGACACATAATCTCAACAGCAAGGAAATGGTCGCCGACTACAAATCGTCGTACTATCAGGGCCCTGCGATCAAGGTAGGGGCAGGCGTTAGGGGTGGGGATGCAGCCAAGTTCGCGTCGCAGAATGGCTATCGCATCGTCGTTGGGTCGTGTCCGACGGTCGGTGCAGCTGGGGGCTTTGCCCAGGGTGGCGGCCACTCCTTTCTGTCCAGCATGTATGGCTTCGGTGCCGACAATGTGCTTGAGTGGGAAGTGGTCACAGCCTCGGGCGAGCACGTCGTGGCCACCCCAGAGCAGAATAAAGACCTGTACTGGGCGCTTAGCGGCGGCGGTGGAGGAACCTACGGCGTCGTGGTGTCCATGACATCACGTGTGTTCCCTGACGGTCGAATCTCCACTGCTTCTTTATCTTTTGGCATGGCACATGTCGGTGGACAAAACGAGTATTGGGTGGCTGTTCAAGACTTCCTATCGCAACTACAGCCCCTCGTCGACAACCATGGCATCGTAGGCGAGCTCGTGGTGACCAACGAGACACTGTTCCTCTTTGGTTTGATGGCCCCGGGTCTTGCCAGCCACGAATTGGAAGTACTGCTGTCACCATTACTGTCGGCTCTCGGGCAGTCTCGAGCAAATTTAACCGCACAAACAATGGGCCTATCCGTATCCGATCGCGACAACTACTACGACCTTTTCGCAGCGACGATTGAGCCCCTGACAAAGACGAACGTCTTAAGCCCGGCTATTGGTGGACGTTTCGTCTCCAGGGATAACGTCGCCAACAACCTCACCGCTGTGACAGCCGCCATACGGGCTGCAACAGAGGGCGGCAGATTCTTTGTGGCCGCTACGGCCCTCAATGCTCATGGATCGGGTCGAATTGCGGCACCAGTGGCAAGCAACGCCGTGCATCCCGGCTTTAATCAAGCATTCCTAAGCCTCATTGTAACTTCCGCTTGGAGTTGGGACAGGCCTTGGGATGAAGCAGGAGCGCTCCTGAACGAGCTGACCAACGTTGTCATGCCCACATTGGAGGCCGCTACACCCGGTGCGGGAGCCTACGCAAACGAGGCCAACTGGCGGCAGCCTGACTGGCAGAACGTATTCTACGGAGCCACGTACGAAAGGCTGAAATCTATCAAGGCCGCATATGATTCCAAGGGAGTTTTCCACGGCCGGACTTCAGTCGGCAGCGAGACTTGGGCAGAGGATGCGGAGGGGCGTCTCTGTAGAACCAAGGGGTGTGGAGCTTAAGCGAATGTTTGAAAGCCACAGGGGCGTTTAAGAACTGCACTGGACTTTGGTGTGATAAGGCTAGACCGCGGCAACGTTCGTTTCCGGACAATCATTTCTGCAGGCCCTGGTAAGTATGCCATCTTGCTGCTACTACGTAGTAGGTATCTATGTTACTCCAGTCGAAGACACGAAAGATATGGGAGGAAGGCAGCAGCCCATTTCCCTAAGTCTGCATACCACCCACGCCTCAGCTCTCTGGTTAATCTGCATCTACTGCAGCGACTCGTTGTTGATCCAATAAGGGTTGCGAACCAGTGAAATGTATTTGACGCTAGGAACCGCCCCTTGCCCTCCTTTTCAGCACCTACGCGAATATCGGTGTGTAAGACTTGTACGACCCTCCTTCCCCTGTGTTAGCGACTCGAGTGCGGCACTGTCTGAATCTAGGAGACAGGCATGGAGCTTTGACCCTTGGAAGCACCGTTACACTTTGATTCTAAAATGACTTGATGGGAAACAGAAGCTACACCATTCACTGGAGAGTCTCAATTTTGCCGTAAGCAGTTTGTGACTGAGCAATCTGGACCCCGAAGGTTCATGCTTCGTTGACCTAGGGGTCTTGCGCGATCCTCCCCAACCCGTATCTTCCCTGCATTCAAACGGCCCGTCCCGCGTATATACAAGATGTAGTCAAAATGCGATTGCCTTAACAGATCAAGGTTCGTCCAGGGCCCTTAGGCGGTCGTCTTACCAGTTATTCGGAGCGAGGGTACAATAAAGCGACAGAGGCCTTGCCGAAGCAATATACAAAAGACGATCGCATAGCTTGGCTCAAGGATACATGGAGCAAAAGGTCTCGTTCGAGCAGTGGTCTGTCAGCACCAAGAATGTCGCCTTGACGGTCTCACTGCCGCACCATTGGCTAACCATGGATTCGCGGCAGCTCCGCCTGTTGTTTTTGGCCAAAGCCTGTACTTTGGCACATGATCACATATCGTATTTTTTTCGGCTCATACTATTTTTTCAACATCTTAAGACAAAGCACCTATCCCTGTGGGCTTCCAGCGTAAGTTTAAAGAATTGATCCCTAGTGGTGGTGAGTTGAGACACGGCAAAAGGAGGGGCGTATGCCAAAAATGGTCAGGGATACCTTTCCGGTCTCGCTGCTGTGCCACGAGGGCAGTTAGAACACTTAGAGTATTCAAATCCATCTGAAGGTTACAGAAGTACAGTATCAATCCTATGGATGAAACATACAAGCCCTTAGCTACTTGGGCGCCATTATCTACCTACGCCCCAGTCGCATCCGTATGATGGCTGACCGCTAATAGTCTCACGGCTCCCATCTCGAATTCTTGTGTTCGTCCTTGCACCATGTACACACATAATTTACGCAACCTGTTAAGCTGAAATAGTTTACTGTCTGGCTAGGATGCCAAATTTCTATCTCGACCAACAGGTTGCTTTCTCTCGCCCTTATGCCGTTAGGGGGCATCAAAGATGTTGACAGAGGAAATCCATGGCACGACGATCGAGGAGAAACAGCCAACTGTATCTACACGTCGTAGACTACAGAACAGGATAGCCCAGCGCAGGTTTCGAGGTAAGCATCGCGGATGGTACCCTGCTTGGACTGCTTGCTTTGACTAGCAATTTCAAAGTTACATCGCAGCTGACTCATAATGACCTACGTCTAGAGAGAAAGACTCTGGGCAAGAGGGAACAAGAAAGTGGCATTGATGACTTGTTTCTGACGTCGCAGTTGGGAACGAAAAACTGCCAGCCTTGTGTTTTCGACAGGCCAGAGCTTTTCGACGGGACGGGTTCTTTCCTCCAGTCACTCGTCAACCACGGAAATTCAAACGCCCAGCTGGCCTCATCAATGAGCCAGAACTCGCTTTCAAAACTTTCTTCTGCGCCAGAAGAGGCATTCATATACCTAGAAGAACCAGTGTTGACAGACGGTCATATACGGTACCATTTAGCAGAGGACCAGAGCTTTTCTCTGCACTTGGGTTTTGATTCAGGCACACACTCCACTGTGTCTAGTCTCGTCACAACGCCAACCTGTCCAGGCGAATACCCCTCTAGCTTGACAATCCTACCTAATGAGAAATTGCCGATAACCCAAAACAACTTGCCCACCATATTATTGGACAATGGAAGTGGGAACTTTGAACCATTCGCGGGTTGCAAGGACATCGATATGTTACAAAGGCAGACCGAAGATCACAATACACCGTCTGGGAACTGGCGTCAAAGCCTCGAATTGGATAGGACCCCCTGTACATCCGGATTCGCTGCTTTGGCATCATCTGGTTTCGCTTCTAGCGACTTGCTGGGCCAAGAAGCCGAGACATCTTGGACTGCCCCTTGTTCTACTCCTCCGATACCGCCGCCACTGCTTCACATTGCGGTTCGCTCGCGTAACCGCCCTATGATAGCCACGCTGCTTAGACATGGGGCAGTGGATGTGAATGGCCGCGACGAGCACAATCGCACGACTCTACATATAGCCACCGAGCTGGGTGATGAGGCTCTTGTCTCTCTGCTGCTACGACACGGCGCCGACGCCTGTCTTTGCGACGCGCGAGGCCAGACTGCGCTATATGTTGCCGTTTCAGCCGGCCATAACGAAATCGTTGAGCTTCTGCTTGAGAGCAGCAAAGTGGCTCGGTAAGAAGTGGATAACCGCCTGGGAAGCAATCAACGCTCAAAAGCTTTTCTCCTAAATTCCTCTTCTTGTCGACACACGGCAGGCGGCGGCGTTTCAAGAACCGGGCAATACGATCAACGAGGCGTCACAGCGTGCACAAAACAACAATGCGGACCAATCCCGGCGCAGCAAAGAGATAGAAAGCTCTGCCTCAATTTATCCGCAGTGATGGTTTTATTCTGGTAGACCAAATTTAGATCGTTTATTAATCAGATAGACTGGGAATTGTCTTGCCAATTGCAAGATCAATCTTTTTCACAAAGTTGTTAGCGATAGGCGCGTTACTCGGCGTTCTTCACGTGGCTTTTCGGGATACACTACGCTGGGCGCAGTTGTTAGAAAGGGACTCATAGAACTCAATTAGATATCAATTATTTCAGTGGCGTCAGAAGCACTTCAAAGTACTGCAGCAGTTAATGGACAAGCCATCAACAACTGACAGCGCAGCCTTCTTGAATCATAAGCATGGTGATCACTATTCTATTTGGACACTGACATGTGATGATACAGGTGCTCTCACATACGCTGCTCTAAAAACAAACAACAAAAATACTTCAGCGATTGCAAGACAAGTGTTGAATGAAGACCGTTTGCTGCTTGTCCTAGCTTGAGGTCATTACTCCCACAATATAAACGGGTCGGAAACCTGTGCTACTAGATAACCAATGGCCAAGAAGCCTGCTTTTGGATTCTCGATGAACGGGAGGGAATCTTATTGATTTCTCATGCAAATACTTTAAATACACTAGGAGCTAAGGGCAGTTTTTCTCGACGGACATAGTCCACTATTTCAACATATAGATCTGGAGATTCCAGCGGTGACCTATCTTGTGTTTCCTCACGATCCTAAAGCTTCCTTCAGAAACCCAATCTGAGCATCAAGAACCTTGATAGAATCCTGCCCACTCAAGACGTTCATATGACCCTTGTTAGGAACTGTGAACAAGTGTTTCGGCTCCTGAAATACGTCGTATATCAGAGATTTCTGAAGATCCGCCGGCGAGACCAGATCGTCCTCACCAGTGACTACCATGACCGGAGTGGGGGACACGAAATGCATGAGCCCGAAAGGCTGAAAGGCCGCGATGTGGTAGTAGGTACTCAAGGTTGTCTCAGGCACAAAAGTCGGCTGAACCTCGGCGGCCCTGGAAATAATGTTGTACACATCTTCGACGTCAAAGCCGGTGCCGAATCCAGCCGGGTGTTCGCCTGACTCTGTCAGCATCGGGAGGTACACTGCTCTGTTTCCGACCAAACGGGACTCTCGGTCTTTCATCGACTTTGCAAGAACCTGGCGCCATTTTGTGAACTCCCAGATGGTCAGTGGCGATACAGCTATTACAGCCTTTGCTCGTTTGTCGAGAGCTGCGGCACAGAGTGCTATCATGCCGCTGAATGAATACCCCCAAAACGCAATACGCGCTGGGTCGACGGACTTTTGAGACTTGAGAAAGGTGAGGGCGTCATGATAGTCTTCAATGTTCTTGGTCGGATGTGCTTCGTTCCGCGGTGTGCCGTCGCTTGCACCAATTGTTCTCGGGTCGAAGCTCAAAACGGTGAAGCCCGCCCCATGAAAGTATTCGGCCACTTCAGATATAATCATCTCCTTGACGTTGTTGAACTAAAATCAATAATTAGCATCTACAGTGTATTAGGTGAACCATATCTTGACATGGTATTTATTTGACCAAAACGAGGTTCGGGACATTGTTGCCATACCCCTGGAGTCATGATGATTGCAGGGGCTCTCTGGGCTGCCCGAAAGAGCCAACCTCGGAGGGTAACCCCATCAAGCGTTCGAAACTCGACATCCTCACGGCCTCGCATGGTTTTAAGACTTCGGAATTCAACCAAAAAAGAAAATTTGATGCGATTAGGTTCTCGATCGATGAGATCAATTTACTGTAAATGCGACCTGGCTACGCAAAACCATTTCAGGGCGAAGGGAGAAAAGTAGAACAGGGGGTGATTTTGTCACATTATGAGAAGAAAGTAGCTTCATATGCCTCGATTCAAGCCAAATAAAGGTGTGGTGGTCCTGAAAGCTTGTGGCTTCTCGTGACTACCTGTACGCGATCATGCGATGCCTGGTCTTAGTGTTGTCTCGGCTGCAGGTAAGCATGGCTTTGCTGCAGGTAAGCTACGTAGCCAATAGGCAGGAGAAATCCAAAGCACCCATATAGGATGGCGGATGAATATTCAGACTTGATGAGTTCGGAAGATTTCTTGGGTGGGTCTCTTCGGAGGCTACGCGACTCATTGTTTGGTGTTTTGCGATGTTTAGGCTGCCAGCAGAGGACACAACTCTCTCCATGAAGTAAGCAAACAAAGGGTCATGCCATGCAACTAAGCTGCGTCAATGGGGACCCTTGACGCAGTGTAAAGCGACAACGGCAGAGCAAGATACCAACCCCACAAACGTTGTCATGTTAGTTGCAGCCAGCTGAGATCTGCCTCGCTGGGAGACTCGAGTCCGATATACCAATTGATGAGGCTTTGAATGAACATCCCCCCACCCTTTGGTGACCCTTGGACTACTAGCTGTTGCAATTGTACCATCAAACTTAAGTGTGTTTCCAATCAAGACTCTCGGCCCTTTTCCTTTTGGGGGGGGGAGGGGCAATGGAATAAAAACTGCCCGGCGTTCCTTATGAAACTGTCCTGGATTTTCCAACTTCTTTCAGATCCTACTAGGGTAGAAATCAATGCGTACACAACTTTACCGTTTATTACAGTTTCTTCTATTCTAAACCTGAATATCTGGCAAGGCGAACAGAACAGACTCTAAGATGGAGCCCAGTACGCGGACCAGTTTTGCAAGTCCAGCGGGCTCGGAAATCACAAGCAAATGCTCTAGCGATGATGGGCTGCTGCTCAATGGGCCATCCGGTGAGGCGATGACATACGGCGCAACTCCCAGGCACCGCACCCAAGTACCCATTGCAGTTGTCGGTATGGGCTGTCGTCTTCCGGGCCATAGCAGTTCGCCGACGGCACTATGGGATTTCTTGCAGCGTGGTGGCGTGGCCAAGAACGAACCGCCGTCGTCTCGATTCAGACTTGCTGGTCATTACGACAAGAGCAAACGGTCACGGACAATGAAGTCTCCAGGCGGCATGTTCATCGAAGACGTTGACCCAGAACTTTTTGACGGCCAATTTTTCAACATCAGCCGGGTTGATTGCATCGCCATGGACCCGCAACAGCGCCAGTTGCTTGAAGTCGCGTATGAATGCCTCGAGAATGCAGGGGTACCGCTTGAGCTGCTGAGCGGCACCAAGACAGGTGTCATTGTCGGTACGAACTTCATAGGTATGTTTTGAATGAGTGGCTTTTCCTGGTACCTTGATGGGTATGCTACCAAACGACAGCTGACATTAAACCGGTCATCAGACTATGGAGCAATCCAGAATCGGGACCCCGAGGACAGAGCCGATTCTATCACCATCGGCCTTGCCTCGTCTATTCTAAGCAACCGTGTCAGCCACTTTCTGAACATCAACGGTCCAAGGTCAGTGGCTTCTGAAGGGGGCAGTATCAGCTACTGCTACGCTCGGTTTTGGTTCCTGGATCATATCTTGCGTAAAGTGGTTTATTCCAGACGGAGTTTCTGACTCTTGCCTTAGTATGACTATAGACACCGCCTGCTCAGCCAGCTTGGTCTCAGTGGATGTAGCATGTCGGTATCTGGATGGTTTTCAGGCAGACGGTATGCTTGTAGGAGGCGCCAACATGTGGCTCACTCCCGAGCACAATGAGGAAGTGGGCATGATGAACATGACGCAGTCGGCCTCAGGAAAGTGCCACAGTTTTGATTCCAAAGCCGATGGGTACGTCAAGGCTGAGGGAATCAATGTTGTTTACTTAAAGCGCCTTGAGGACGCTCTACGCGACAAAGATCCCATCCGCGCTGTTATTCGTGGAACAGCTGCCAATGCCTCAGGTCGCACTGCCGGCATCGCCAATCCTAGCCCCGAAGCGCAAGCCGCAGTCACCACCATGGCATACAAGAACGCTGGTATCAGCGATTTCAGCGCTACACAATTCCTTGAGTGCCATGGTACAGGGACCCTCGCCGGGGATCCGGTTGAGGTGAGAGGTGCCGCGTCCGTGTTTGCGGCAGGCCGCGAGTCTAGCCAGGAACTGATCATCGGCTCTATTAAAAGCAATATTGGTCACTCTGAAGCAGCTGCCGGACTTTCTGGTTTACTCAAAGCCACCTTGGCCGTAGAACGCGCTGTTATTCCTGGCAACCCGACATTTCTGACCCCAAACCTCAACATTGACTGGAAAGGATCCAAAGTCCGGGCCTCGAGGATATCCATCAAATGGCCAGCCGCATCAGTAGTCAGACGCGCGAGTGTCAATTCGTTCGGTTTCGGTGGTGCCAACGCTCATGCGGTACTTGAAAATGCCAACAGCTCACACCACGTCTCATCCTATAAGCAAGTGACAACTGACTTCTTCGACGATGATGAGGAAGAAGAAGACAACGACGGTCAAGACGATGTACCAGTCGCGCCGAAGTTGCTCATTTTCTCGGCCAACGACCAGACTTCACTACAAAACTACGTCAAGAGTCTCTCTTCTCATCTACTCAACCCCATGGTGTCAATAGATCTCGAAGATCTGGCCTATACGCTGTCGGAACGAAGAACTAAACACTATTATCGGGCTTTCGAGTTGACACGCTCTGGTAAGGCCACGCTCAACGTGGATACGCTTGTTCAAGGAAAGAAAGCATCATCACCCCCTCGCATCGGCTTCGTGTTCACCGGGCAGGGAGCGCAGTGGTCCCAGATGGGATTTGAACTGGTGAAGTCTCTCCCTTTAGCAGAAAGCGTTATTAGAGACTTGGACAAAATCCTCCAAGCTCTTCCCGAGCCACCGCAATGGTCTCTGCTCGCAGAGTTGACAGAAACCCGAAACGACGAATCAATGCGCCAGCCTGAATTTTCACAACCCCTATTGACTGCCTTGCAGCTGGCACTTTTGGCTGTATTGGACGATTGGGGCATCCGCCCTAAGGCCGTCGTCGGTCATTCCTCTGGCGAGATTGCCGCGGCCGTGGCCGCAGGCTTGATCACGCAAGCAACTGCTATCAAGGTGGCATATTTCCGCGGCCAAGCGGCCAAAAAGGTTGGCCCTAGTGCTGAGCCTATGGGAATGCTTGCTGTGGGCATCGGTGCCGGCAAAATCAATCAGTACCTTCACCATGACGAAGGTAAAGTCCAGATTGCATGCTTCAACAGCCCGAGCAGCTTGACATTATCGGGACCCGTGTCCGCGCTTGAGAAAGTCGAGCGCCGTCTAAAAGAAGACGGCCAATTTGCTCGGTTGCTACTTGTCGACCTTGCTTATCACTCCGACTACATGGCGGAGATTGGCGCTGTGTACGAACAGATGCTCACCAGCAATGATGTTCTCGACAAGAATCAAGATGTCCAAAAACTATCAGGAGGAGTTTGCATGTTCAGCTCTGTTACAGGAAATTCACTGTCGCCCTCCGAGAGTCCGGACGCGGCTTATTGGAGGATAAACATGGTGTCACCCGTGCAGTTCGATCAGGCCGCAACAGAACTCCTCCGTGATACACAATACGGCGCCGATTTCCTCATCGAGCTTGGACCAAGCAACGCACTCTCTGGCCCAATCGCACAAATCAAGAAAATACTAGCATCAAGCCCAGGAGCCGACGCGCCGTACACGTCGGCCTTGAAGCGGGGTGCCGACTCAACACTCGCCTTGTACAACGCGGCAGGCCAACTGTTCCTTGCCGGTGGCTTTGTTGACCTGTCTAAAGTCAACCAAATCAATAAGCACAAGGTTAAGGTCCTTGTTGATCTCCCTAACTACTCGTGGAACCACTCGACGCGCTACTGGCATGAGACTTTGGCCAGCAAGGATTGGAGGTTCAAAAAGTTTGTCAACCACGATCTACTGGGATCCAAGATTCTCGGCACCTCCTGGCAGTCGCCGATGTTTAAGAAAGTGCTAAAACTCGATGATTTACCGTGGCTGAAAGACCACAAGCTGGGTAGCGAGGTAGTATTTCCGGCGGCAGGATACATCGCCATGGCCGCGGAAGCAGTATATCAGACAGCCATGGTCACGCATTGGGACGAGCAAGCTCCCGCTCATTACCGCATTCGTTTGAGAGACGTTAGGCTATTGCGCGCGTTGGTCCTCGAGGACAAATCAGAGACGCGGCTAACGCTGACTCTCGCGCCCGTCAAGGGAGGCTCAACACGCTTCTGGTTCGAATATCGTGTTTGTTCCATCCAGGAAGGACTTTCGATTCATCCAGTTCATAGCACTGGAGTTGTGTGCGTAGAGACAGACTATCAAGATGCCGTCGTGAGCGCACCAGCGGAAGCGATCATGCCTCTAGAGCTCGCGTCATCCGCTCAGGTGTGGTATAAAGCGCTGGCTGACCGCGGATATAACTTTGGTCCGGCCTTCCAGAAGCACCTGATGGTTGAATCAACCCTCGGCCAGCGTAAAAGTCGCTCTACAGTCAACTTGGAGCCGCCACCAACATCTTTGAACCGCGGCCAGTCTGACTATTTCTTGCACCCTGCCGTTATGGACGCCTGCTTTCAGACCGCATCACCGGCGCTCTGGAAAGGTGACCTCCCCACCGCCGACGCCCCAGCCCTTGTGCCAAAGATCATTGACAGCATTGTCATTGAGGCTAGTAGCACCCGGTATTTGCCCACCGAAGGTCTCGCATTAGCCTCTGCCCACTTTCTCGGCATTGGAAACAGAGAGAACCCCCGTAATTATGCCACCAGCGTTGAGGTTTACAACCCCAATGACGGCAATCTACTCTTTGAGATGAAAGGTTTGGCGTCCGGTGAGATCGAGACCAGCGAGCAAGAGCAGCCAGGTCACACGATTATGCGAGTCGAATGGAACGCCGACGTCAACATGCTTCTGGCAGCCGCTGAAACTCCAGTCGTTCGACATTGGCTTGGGATGAAGACGGTGCAGGAAGCTATCGACTTGGTCACTCACAAAAAGCCCAGCCTTGATGTGCTAGAGCTAAATCTGGGCGTAGATGACGACTCCAGCATATGGTTGGACGAGGCTACGCAAGGGTTGGGCAACCCGATCCGAACTGCCTGCTCGCAATATCACCTGGCATTGCGCAAAGCCAACGTCTTGATCGGTGTCCAAGAGCGTTTGTCTCATCAGATACCAAACCCTCACTTCCATCTGGTTGACCCGGCCAGACCGGCAAATGTTACTACTGACACCAAATTCGACCTGGCTATCATTAAGATTGGGCCGAATTCAAAAAACAATGATGAGGGAGAAACAACACAGACACAAGACGTGGTAATTCAGAGCCTTGCCGAGTCCATGCGGAAAGGAGGATTCGTAGTCGCCCACGGCATTGACGAAACGGCACTGGGTCGCCTCGGCAAAACGGCAGCTCTGGGCCATGAAGAGGGAGATGGTATATGGTACATCTGCCATATAGATGGAACAGGGGCAAGAAAGGAGCCGAATTACAATATGAGGCCAAGCGGCGAAAAGCTTCCAGTCATTGCCCATGTCAGCCTACTTGATATAGCGGCTGAGCAATCATCCAACTTGGCTGGCGTACTTGACGCCCTTGCTGCTAAGGGACTAGCGCTCAAGAGCTACGAAGATCCCCTGAAGTTGACTACTAACGAAGCAGACGTTGTTATCATGCTTGACGAGCTGTTTGTCTCCGTCGCTGATCGAATTGAAGAGCGACAGTGGTCAATCCTGAAACACCTCATCACAGAACAACGACTACCTGTTCTTTGGGTAACCAGTGGCGCTCACCTGAATGTTACCGACCCATCCAAAGCCGCAATCGTGGGTCTTTTTCGTACAATTCGAGCCGAGGAGGGTCTCAGCCTCGTCACTCTCGATGTTGAAAGCCCTGGTGGCGATGCAACCGCGGACGCTGTCCTGGCGTGCCTCGAAAAGCTGGACATACACTCCAAAACCGAAGACAACTCGGAAAACGACTTTAATGGGCCTCTCGATAGCGAATTTGTCGAGCGTGGTGGCGTCGTGCGCATCAGTCGCCTCCTACCTGACAAAGAATTGACGGCTCTTCAGAGTGACGAACTCAGTTCGCGTCCAACTGAGATGCTGAATCCGCATGCTTGTGGAGTTCCCATACAGCTGCGCTGCGAAAGATTGGGAAACATCGACACCGTAAAATTCAGTGAGGTGGCGGCTGAGCCAGTTCCTCTCCCGGACGGGCTCGTTGAGGTGGAGGTCTACTCGGCTGGACTGAACTACAAAGACGTCGTCGTCACCATGGGTATCGTTCCTGGCGACGAAACAGCTCTGGGTCACGAAGGCTCCGGTATCATCACAAGGGTATCACAGAGTTCATCAGGTGATTTTGCTGTTGGCGACCGCGTCGTAGTGTTCGGCAAGGGTTGCTTTACGAATCGTCTACAGACAACGCCCTCGCGTGTGCATCGCATCCCTGACTATCTGACGTTGGAGGAGGCAGCAACACTGCCAGTCGTTTACCTCACGGCTTTCCATTCGCTCTTCGACATAGGTAATCTATCGACTGGCGAAAGCATTCTTATTCACTCTGCCGCGGGAGGAGTTGGCATTGCTGCTATACAGCTCGCGCAGCATATTGGTGCCGAGGTATTTGTCACGGTCAGTTCGCAGGAGAAGCGACAGTTCCTGAAGTCAACGTTTGGCCTAGGCGACCATCACATATACAACTCACGCAACACCAGCTTTGCTAGCAGAATCTTGGTCGCTACCGGTGGCCGGGGCGTTGACGTCGTTCTTAACTCGTTGACGGGCGACATGCTGGATGAATCCTTTCGAATCCTGGCGGACGGTGGCACCATGATTGAGATCGGCAAGAAAGACATTCTCGACCGCAACAACCTACCTCTCGCTCCGTTCGATCGCAGCCTTTCTTTCAGAGCCGTCGATCTATCTCCAGAACGGGCTTCAGACGCGCTCATCTCAAGGCTTTTTTCCAAAATCTTCGAACTTTTCGAGGGCGGCCATATCAAGCCCATCAACCCCATACACAAGTTCTCGTGGGCAGACGTCCCGTCCGCTATCCGCTTCTTGCGTCCAGGAACGCATATTGGTAAGGTCATTTTGTCGGATGGCGGCCCCGGTGTCAGAATCAAGGTGCCGGTACGTGCAAACAGATATCCCCTCCTTAAATAGCTTCCGAACGAGATACTGACTGGTCGTCTACCACATATAGGTTCGCAGGGCCCCAAAGCAACTTCGCTTCCGCGATGAAGGTTCCTATCTCATTGTCGGAGGTCTTCGTGGTCTCTGTGGCTCCCTTGCTATCTACTTGGCTAAGTCAGGTGCCAAAAACCTCGCTGTTCTCTCTCGCAGCGGATATGCCGACGAGAGATCTCGAGCAGTCGTGAAGCAGATTAAAGCCCTTGGGACACAAATTGACCTGCTTACGGCCGACGTTACCGTTGAGGAGGATGTCCAAAACGCATTCCGAAAGACGACAGTACCCGTCGCTGGTGTCATCCAGGGCGCGATGATTCTACGCGTAAGTTTCGTTCTCTCCTCCGTTACGGACCATCGTCGCAACCGACAGACCAATGATACCCTCATTTTTCAAGTAGCTGACAATCCATCTTTTTCATCAGGACCGTTCATTTGACTCTATGACTCTCAAAGAATACCACGAGGCTATGCAATGCAAGATCCGCGGCACATGGAACCTGCACAATGTTGCCGAGAAGCTCAAACTCAAGCTCGACTTCTTCACACTCCTTTCCAGCATCTCTGGCGTTGTCGGTAACCGCGGCCAGGCGAACTATGCCGCCGCCAACGTCTTCCTTGACAACTTTGCCGCGTTCCGCCGCACCCTGGGTCAAGCCGCCTGCGCCATCGACCTAGGTGTTATTGAAGATTCCGGAGTCATCGCCGAGAATGCTAAGCTGCAAGACCAGTTCGACTCACGCGTATACAAGAGCATCAATAATAGCCTCCTGCGAAAAATTCTCCAACTGTCGCTGTTGCAACAGCAGGAACATCCGCCGCTGAGCCCGGCCGCTGATGCCCACATGATCACCGGTCTCGTCGCTCAGCAGCCCGCGGATTCCAGCCTCAAACGCGACGCCCGCTTTTCTGCTCTTTTCACCAGGCGAGGTGACGGTGGTAACAGCGGCGTCGATAGTGGTAGTGGTGGGAACGCTGAAGTGAGGGCACTACTTGTCCTGCTCCGGAGCGAGTCGACTGATTTGGCAACAAAGCTACAAGCGACGGTCGATGTGGTCAATGGATGCTTCATGCGCTTGCTGCGACTGTCAGAGCCCATGGATCCGGCACGCCCGCTGGCGGTATATGGTATTGACTCGCTTGCGGCTGTGGAGGTGCGTAACTGGGTGAGAACGGAGCTCGGGGCACTGGTGACAACTCTTGATATCATGAATGCCACGTCTTTGTCGGCATTTTCCGACAAGATTCTTGCAAAGATTGCTGCTAGTGGGGACGAGAAGGGCTCCGCGTAGACGTAGAGTTAAGAAGGCTCCCCATCGTTTGTTTTTCATCTATCATTCCTTGTCGTTGGTTACAAGTAGTTTAGACGTCAAGTAATGTTGAGGCTTCCATATTTCATATCAAACTCATCATCACTGAAACAAACGAACGTGTGTAATTGGAGATACCCATGTGACATCATTAGGATCATGTGCACTAGTTCCTAGAAACAAGTACACCAAAATACATCAAGAAGGCTTTTTTTCACACACCCAACCTTCATTCCATCAGGACACTCATAATTCTTCGTACATTCCGGCTCAAATATATCTTCATAGCACCTTGTGCCAGGTGGAGGAGTGTTGATGGGCGCCGGTGGCGGCGGCTTAGGGAACCCGCATTGGCAGGTACCCTCAACGCAGGAGTAAACTGCACCGCCACCAGCGCATGTCGGCGAAGAACACTCACTGTCATCCTTACATGACTCATTATGGGTTGGCGACGAACTCTTCATGCCGTCGAGCTCAGCTTTAAAGCGCTTCTTGATCTCTTCGTCCTTGGCCTCGCCTTTGAATTTTCCGAGGTACACAGGGAAGATATCCTGGGCACGAGCCTCATCGTTAGGTGATATATTATCGATGTTGGCGGTATTCCTGTACTTTGGGGGCATGGGGAAGTAGCCCGTCGCATCATAGAAATACAAGCTGTTGGCTAACCATGCATAGCTATCGGCGTTGGTACTTGCCCGCGTGGCCCCACCTCCTTGGTTGAGGTTGCGCTGGGCTAGCTTGTAAACGAGCCGAGGACCGTATGCTTTTGGCCCTGTTTTATCCTCTTGAACGTATTCGTCCGTGACTTATTATGCATGTCAGCCATTCTGAATCTTTTAAGGGGCTATCAAGGAACAACTCTTACTGTGGGGGTTGCCTACGGCATCCAGGTGCATCATTTCGTGCAAGAAAAACTGGCCCTTGTTCTTCTGCCATTCTGCTTCCGACGCGTACTTGGTGTCACCGGATGCCAGAGACTTAACAATCATCTCGAACTTCTCTTCTAGAGAGTCAAGACCAAAGTAGACCTGACATAGGGTGATATGTTGGTACGTGTATCCAAACCACCCTTGCTGAGTCCAGGCGTAGCCACCGACCGATATACCGTCGATTCTGTTACCGCACAAATTCTTGGTATCTTTGCAACTGACCACGATGTCAAACTTCTTTTTGGGTCTGTGGTCTTGAATACGGCGCAGGTTGTCTGTTGTGAAGAAGAGTTCGAATCAGCATCAGATTAATCTCGAGTCATGATTTCGGAACCCTACCGACGATACGGCCCTGTTGAGTAGAAAAGTCAGGGCCGACGTAAGTTCTCCACGTTGCAATCTCTCTTGCCGACGCTGGATTCTTGCCTCCGAAGTTAGCAAGCGTCAACGCATCCCAGGCGGCAATTTCGAGAGAAAGCTTCTGTTCATCGTCACAGCTGCCGTCCTCGAATTTAAGATCGCCCGCATACGCCTCAACATCATTATTCTGAGCTTCCAAGTCTCGAAGACATTGCTGAGATGGATTCCACAAGTTATTTCAAGAATCAGGAACTGTAACAGAGCCACCAATGAAGTGATTCTTGTCGATGGACTGCGGGCGCGGAGGATCTTTGATGGCAGAAGGAGGCGTCTTGGGGTCGGATGCAGAAGGGTCATCTGGGTCAACGTCTCTACGTACGTGAGGGACCGCAAGAGATATTCCCACCAGCAAGGAAAGAACAGAAATATACGTGATCTTCATTGTAACGCTTGTTCTAGTAGGTTGCTGAAAGTAGCGTCTGACGAGTTCAAGGAAAACAAAGGAACATGTAGCTTTGGCCTACACAAACGAAGAACGCGGCTGCAACCATATTATATCATTCAAGTTGCCTAGGCAAGAGACCCCAAGGCCTTTTTTTTCCTGTATTCATTTCTCGCCTCGTAAACAGCTGAGTGTTGTGAGTCTGGTTCCCATTTGCCAACCAGTGCACTAGAATCTATTTGCGAAAGCCCCCGCTCCCAGAAGCCAAGTGATCGAGGCATGGAAGATGGCTCAAAACGGACAGCCAATGTCAGTTCTTGAGCATATCGTCCCTGTGAGGGCATGATATGCTGTGCAGTAGAGGCGTGGCGCATTAAAACGGAAGGCCCCAGGCTCAGCTCTGCGCACATTCCAGGATCATGGGAGGTTTGTTTGGAGTCCAACGGGCCCGGTTCATATTTCAAACAGAATTATCATTGGATATTACTGGACACTTGCCGATGTTCAGGTCCCTGTAAGTCAGCCACGGCATTGAGGCTCAATGCTCTCAAGGGCTTGGCTGACTTGTTGGCCCCTCAATGAAGGCGAGCCTGTCACACAGCCCCCAGATAAAAATTTATAACGCCCAAAACTCCCCCGCCACTGGTGTCATCTCACAGGATCCTGGCGGTTAGAGCGCCAATCGGTTCGTCGTCACAGCCAGGCAACAAACGCACTGCGATAAGTCTGACTTGCAGCTCCTCCCCTAACAGCAAGCTCAACGATACGCAGCACACACGTGATCATACACGTGTTATTTACGGCAAATGATAAAAATTCCGACCATGACAGACCAAACGTCGCCATTCACAAGTATCGCGTCTTGTCTTCATAATCGAACCAACCTTGATCATCACTTCCTCGGATTGGCCGACTTGACCTCAGCATGTCCTTCAGAACCCAAATCTCGCGCCTTTGGCTTGTCTTACTTTTCATGACAGCAAGCTCAGTAGCAAAGCCGCCATCTCGCTTACAGCACAAGGTCCCCGGCGTCGGCTTCAGTCTCACACCAGATCATGGGTATGGATCTTCGAAGTTCCCTCCTTTGGATAGACCTGAGTTAACTGACCTGATTTCGCTCTTCATCAGTACTGCAGCGATCTACTTCGCGAACGGATCTTCCGTAGACGTAGCTCGAGTTGAGGGAAGCGCAACATACAAATCTTTTATGCGTAAACATGCGGAGGGACAATCCATTGCCGAGGATGCATCTGGTTTCTCCATGTTACGCCACGCCCTGTGTCCGTTATTGCAGCCACTCGGTTTTGGAGTATGCCAGACGTGCCCAGATTTCAACAGCGCCCAGAGTCTTCTTCGAAGTCTCCAGTCTTCTGTTGCTTCCTACCTAGGCACGAGATTTTGCTTCGCCGGCATAGTCGTCCCAGACCGCACATGGCAGTATCAAAGTTCTGTCATCGACAATGCAATCCAGTCGATCGGTCTTCGTCAGACCCACCGAGTCCTGGACGCCTCTCGCATGGTCCTTGTGGCTAACAACATCGACAGCTCAGGAACGCCAGGCGACAAATCCCAAGCTGTCTTGTCAGTTGATTATAGCGCGTCGGGACTGAACGCCGTCTTGATCGCAGAGGATGCAGGAATTGCAGATGTACTCCGCAGAGTCTACGACCAGCGGCATGGTGCAAATAGTCGGGGGCAACCTGGTCACCTGAACGCTGTCAAGGCCATCCTAACAGAAGTCACCAAGCCCCCATTCGGTCGTGACTTTTCCGCATCCCCGATCACAGACGAAGTTCGACGTGTTGTACTTTACGGCGATGCAGTAACTAATCCGGACTTTCTTAATACTCTGAAGGCCGTCGTCGGTCCGGACCTGGTTAATGAAGCCCATGCCTTCGACCCTGTGTATGCCGCCGCGATAGGCATGGCAAAGTCTTCTTATGAGCGCATGGATGATGTGGATTTTGACGAAAAGCCTGCTTTTGGATGCTATTGGAAGTCTAGTCTCTATGATGCAAGTATTGAAGAATTGTAGTTACTTATTATAGACCGGGTACGCTGCGGACCAGGCACGACTTGAAGTAACTCAAACAAGCAAACCTGTACGTGGGCATATGTGAAAGGCTGACTTAGAAACCTTGCACTACTGCAACCAGTGACTGACTTTCTTACGAGCGAGACTACTTCGCTTGGTAATATGGGCTACCGGTTGTCCGTTGACGACTCTTTTTCAAAACTCTGTGGCCTAGGGAAAGGTTGCATTTTTAGCACTTAAAAGTAGGCACAATACGCCGTGCAAAATACTCAAGAGCTCATTACTTTTTGTGGAACAACACGTTGAAAAGTCTCGACTATTCGTCGTAGGTTCCAAACATGTCTATCGAGATAAGCAGAAAGTAAACTTGATAGCAAACCCCCTCAGCGGACCCTGCAGTATCTTTTAAGTGCCTCAAGGTAGGCTGTATCAGTGGTGCTCAACCTCGACAGCTGATTGCCGAACATCGCGTTACGACTCATCAATCATAATGTTTGTTAATCCACTGTCTACACCCTCAGATTGAGACAAAATTTGTGAAGAGGCTGAGGCTTGAGTTGCTACCCAGAGATACACTCGAGCGCCAGAAGATCCTTCTCGTCTGCAAAGAGCCAATGGGTATGAAATATTAAACTGGCTGACGCATTGAAGTGATATAGTTCTTATAGGGGACACTTTTGTAGTAGTTGATCCCAATAAACTACCATTCAAATTCAAAGTTGAAGATTGCTACTTCTCGCCACCACTCGAGCTTGCCCCCTCGTTATCCCATGTTACGGCGATTGGTTCGTGGTTCCCAGAAAATTTCTGTCCTGCGAACCACAGTTCGAACCGTAAATCAGCCGGTGCAACGATTACGCGGATATCAAACTGGCAGATGTAAAACTTGAAACCCCGCGAGAAGCATGTTCCTCTTTTCTCTTTCAATACAAGTTGCTCTTGCTGCACTCCTGTGAGGTTGCTCTTCACTTCGCATAACATTGAAGCTCCGCCTGTACCAAGACTTTAGCTAGACGGTTCGTGAGGCTAAGTACTATATAGTACAGCGGTATAATCTCACCTTTCTTCATACTCTTTGGTAGAAATGATGCCTCATTATGAGATACCACAATCTTGGCTTCCCAAGATCGTGTAGTTTCGGTTGGCCGCAGTCTAATATCAAAAGACTTGACTAGCGGTGTATTTGGGTTAATAACATCACCCTGGAACATGTTAGCTTAGAGATATACATCAACAACGCCCAAAATCATCATCAATTCTCACCTTGCGAATCAACCATTGTATCTGGTTCAAAGCCCACTTCTTCTGGGGTTCAAACGGATCATCCCTCACATCCTCGTTTGAATGCAGAGCAGGCGAATACGTCTCCTTGACAATTACTCCATAGCTTGCTCGAGCAATGCGAGTGGCCAAAACCGACAGATTACCCGATTCCATCCTTTGTTGGTGATCAAGAAGTAATCCTCGTACAACGACAAGCTGGGGATCCTGACAAGGAATAACTGCAATCTGGCTGGCATTTGAGTGCGGGTAGCTGGTGAATTGTTGTTGAAGTCTGTCGCGGACATAAGCGGAGCTTCCAAGACCCCCGGAGAGAATCATGTGATCCTGTAAATGTCAACTTCGGGCCAGCTTTGCAACCAGTCCTAGGAACCAGAACTTACAACCTGCTGGGGCTGGTTCCTCTCACGCAACCAGTCTAGCTGCTCTTGAATGCGTCGCATTATGCCTTCAATCTGAACTTCGAATAGAGACATGATCTCTTCTCTGTCTGATCGTCAGTTTCCACAACTATTTGTTGCCAAGACGACATACTTGGTAAATATCATCCTACCATTCTCAATCTGGAGCTCAGGATGGCTAAAATCATGAGAAACACCCTCCATCTGAATTCTATACAGTGGCTGCATATATGCTCTTTCGCCGAACTTGTGTTTAACTGTTCGAAAATGGTGGCTTCTTGACATTCTGACTGCAAAGTCGGCAGGGAGCCTGCTTAATATGTCAGGACAAGCTGCGAGCCGATGGGTAACCAGCCGCACAAACGCCCTGTCGATAAGAGATGCGCCAATGCCAATACCTCTGACAGCTGCCATCTGTGACATTTGTGGAAAGCTCTCATCAGTTGAAGTAATTTGCATCAGTGCCAGGTCAGTAGTGCCGCCTCCGGCATCAACTGTGAGGAAGAGACTTCCAAGCTTGAAGTCAACTGGACTTGTCTTGAGCGTGGCGACCGCAGCTGCCTCTGCTTCAGTCAAATCAACCTGTGCCGAGTGCTTTGGCCCTTCAACTCCGAACCCAGCATCTCGGATGACGCCTTTGAAAGCGTTCACAACTGCCATCTTCGTCCATGTTGTCGGTACACTGAACAAAAAGCTAACAGTTAAATCTTTCCAGCCGCCAAAATGGCGCCTACCAATCTGTGTCTCGATGGTCTCTTTGATGTGCACGTATACTTGACGCAGATAGTCTGATATAAAGCGGTGGGCTTCAGATGTGCTTCTTGGCGTGTTGAGTAGTCCTTGTTGCTGTGCTGCCACCAAGGTGTCCTCATCGAGAAAGATCTTGAAAAACTCCCGTCGGACCTTCCCGGGGATCGTCTCGTCGTCATCCGCACACATAAAGCCCCAAGACGACAGGCTCTCATCAGAATTGTAGATGAGAATGGTAGGGACTTTACGTTCACCGCGATCGCCACTTCCAGGCCAGTCATTGATGACCTGGATTGGTGTCTTAGGTGTCATCCAGGCCACACCTGCGGTTCTTAGTGGGCATTTTATTTCCGAGCACAAGCGGATTACTTACCTGTAAAGGTCGTGCCCAAGTCAACCGATACCAGTACATCTGGCTTTTCTGTCATTATCATCGCTCACTTTCGAGGTGTGGCTAGGTATCTCGGAGCTTAAGGTTGACTCCAATACACTGAGGAAAAAAGAGATGTATGAAAGCTTTACAATGGAGATAGTCAGCCGAACGGCGCTTGTCTATGCTTTTGTTGTTTTTCCCAGACTATGGGTTGTTTGAATGAAGAAAAGGAGGCAAGGCAGAAATCCGCATTTCGCGAAGGGTATCCTTCCCTCCGTAGAGGTTTGGGCCGATTTGAGACTATCAGGCAATGGACTTTCCGCTGTTTTGTGAATAAATTGCTTCCCAGAACGAGCTCGCTTAATCTCAGCTTCGCATAAATGATGACTGCTTCTGTCTATTTTTGTATGAGCGCGTGATGGACCCATGGTAACTGGAATCTCGTTGGAGGCTTCTACGCTACCGCAAGGCTGCGTGCTGCGTGGCGTCAAATATCACTTGGCGTCTCGCCCGAGATCATTAGTTTTAATTTGTTTGGCTGCCGAGGGGGACTGGGGTCACACGGGCTTGATGAACCAAGTATGGAAGGGTGACAACTCACGAGACCCCGCTTGCCTGACTGGCCGTCCTGTGCTCGGTGGCTTCTGCAGTTTCTGCGCCCCTCGCCACGCCATGGGGTTCCCCTAAGTAGTGCTTCCTTTTTCCCAGCTTTAGGAGCAATATTTTCGGGGTTTGGGGTTCCAGATACTACGGTCACAAACTACCGCGTATAGTATTTGAGCATTCTACTCCCGGCTCGAGGATTCTGTATCTTGACTTATCAACCCGGAGTCTTCCATCTTTGTTCCTCGCACAACATTTCCTGGCCTCCTGGTAGAGCCAGAACTTCATTCAACATGTCAACAAACATGTCTGAAACGCTGAGCAGCTCTTTTGTTTCAACAATACTTACGTCCTCCCAGGCGCAGACACCGAGTACAGCCGTGGTCGACAAACCTACCGCCATCATAACTGTTTCTGCTCAAGAAACTTCGGTATCTAACCACACAGAAACTTCCCCGACTACAAAAACATCACAGTCACGGCTACTCCATGGCTCGGTCTGACGCCCCAACAGCCTATTCAAATAAATGTCGTCCTGGTGCAGGACCCGCCAGCCGGAGCAAACGATACTGGTGCTTCACATCCGGGCGGAGACAACGGAGTGTCGCCCGGGACTTTGGCCGGGGCGGCTATCGGGTGTCTGGTAGGCGGTCTGCTCATCGGTGCTTTCGTTGCCTTTCTTCTGCTGCGCCGAAGACGACAAAGAGAGGCAAGAAGCGCAAGAACGGATCCTGTCTCACTTGCCGCGGAACCAAAGGCCTATGGTACACCAGAGCTAGATCACTCGAGTAATGACATTCAACTCCAGCAATATCTACTTGATGCGACTCCCGATGAGGAAATTGCGGCCGAGTTCCAATCTTTGAGCTCGCTCATTCATCTCCATGTCGAAAACAACTATCATTCTCATCCAGTCCAATGGGGTCCCTCTGCTCTGACCGAAGGTCTACTCAATCTGGGGTTCACTCAAGGTCGTGGACCTGGGCTTGAAGTCATCGCCAATCTCTGTCTCGAGCCAAAGACGCGGCAAATTGGTCTCAGACACGTTATTTCCCACACCATGTTCAACAGCATTGACTTTAGCTCACGAAGCCGTCTGTCAATGCTTCCGGCACCGGTCTCTTTGTTTCTCCAGTCAATGCCTGAGGGTACACATCAGGACGACGCACAAGGTAGGCAATCTGCACTCATTGTACGGTATTAGGTGGCAACTATTTGCTGATATTCCTCTTGAAGCAACATCGCTAGCGTTATCCAAGTGGCGTACCTTGTCGGCCTTTCTTTTACACCCAGTGCGCAGTCAACGAACTCCCTTCCTACCGGAAGACTCGAAGGCTGCTCCTCAAGCTCGGGCTCTTTCCACGGCCCTAAATACATTCCTTCGCCCATTTATCCTTTCAAACCAGGCCGGCCAGAGGCAACAAGCCGATCACCTCCAAGCTGTCATTATGGAATGCACCAGGTTTGGTTATGCGATCATGTCTCAACCCAGCGACTGGCAGTTTATTTACGAGACGTATAATAAGGGTTCCGGTGTACAAATGCTTGTTTTGTGTCCTGGTGTGAACAAACTAAGTGGGAAAGATGGAAAGCGATACCGGCCTTCTCGTCGTGTGGTGGAGCCATTGGTGTTATCGTTGTGAATAATGGGGTTTAGGTCTCTTTGCATGTTCTTTATTTTCTTACCACGCGAAACGCTGCTGATGTGATCCACCACCTGCGTATCGTTTAATAGTTCAAATAACACTGAATCTCTTGCTTTCTCGAAGTATTGATTCCATCTCTCGACTCGGTCAAAGTCAAAGGGCGTGTGGTTGGGCAGCAAGATCCCGGCACCGAGCCTGATTAGCCCCGGAGCCTTGCAGGACGGTGATTCATGTGTGATGACCTCAACCACCTTTACGAATGACACGCCATTTCAACCTCAGCCGCATGATGTTCGCTGGTTGACCTGTCACAGGCTGTTTCATCCGACAGGATCTGAAGGCGCACAAAACGCGCCACCGAGACTATAGGTCTAAACCCGAGACGATGTTTTTCTGACCACCCTCACCCTGCTATGCAGGTGTGTTGAGCCATTTACTTTCCTTTTGACAAACTCTTTCTGGGGGCTCATACTCCGACTTTGGGAGCCTGGTGATCCAGCTGAATCCCAGAGGTGGCTCGGGAAGGCGCACACGTCAAAATCGTTAGCCAGCTAACAAACTGATAGGATACACATTTCCTAAGATATCTCACTTTGAGGCTCATTCAAGTCTTGGTACCAATGGTTGAGGAGAAATGGGTGTGAGTGGCGTGATCTACATTTCAGCAACAGGCAAGGGCCTATGGGGCGTGCCAGATGCTCAGCCGCCTGCAGCAGATTCGGAAGATTGGTGGTTGTCCCGGTCCATAGCCGCCAGCCTGCTTCTCGAGCGAACAAAACCTGTGCAAACGGCATTGTTCCATGCAATATCCCATGTTAGTGCTTTCAAAAGCAACGCAGTCCGGGTTCTGTAAGTCAATGGTCGGTATGTTTTGGGAATCCACCTCAGAAGAACCGAACCCCTCTATCAGTACAAGGGATGGAACCTGCAACCGGTCTCCTCAGTGCAATGATTCATCCTTGTTCCAGTTAGAACCATGATTGAGGTCACAGCCTGCTTGAACCCTCCCTCGCGTCGCCTCTTATCGGGGATTCCGTTAGGCTGCCTGGTGTTCAATTAATTGAAGTCATGCATACTGCAGTATTGCTGCATGCTGCTGTGGTCGACTTGCTCTGCCCCGTCATCATTCACCCACTTCGGACACATGACGAAAGTTCTTGGCCACTTTGAGTGTCTGTCGCATCCTGATTCTTTCCCTGCGTCTGCGATTAAACTTGGTTGCAGCAACTAGGTCAATATCAGTGAGCGAGGCAACTTTTGCACCTATCTGGTATCCTTTAACTTATTCCTGTGGTCGAGGTTTGCTTCCGTTGTTCCTGTACTCTTCGGTTGGTCACTGACCTGGACACTTCTTGGATATTTCCTGACACGAGGGCGTACAGCCCCTCGTCAACGCTGGGGGCATTGTTTGAGCAGGTTCCGCGATGGACCCCCTCAGCGCCTTACGTGCAAGCTACTCCACCGTCCTCTTCGGCATCGAACTGGAGCGAATTCCCCACGAAGCCAAAACCAGTCTCGAACTTGTCCGCACTTGTCACGCAGACCTCCAATACCTTGTCGAATTGCGCAACGAGATACTGCCCGTTCTTGAAAGACGGCCCAAAGTCGCAGAACGTGTCAATAATATCATAGAGGCGGCCCGCGAGGGTTTGCTCGAGGCTTGCAAGATTGTAGAAAAATGCCGTTCACAGTCCAACAATGGGAAGACTCCATTTCGGAGCAGAATATCATGGATACTCCTTGAGCCGACGCAATTCAGAGGGCAAAAAGACGTCATCAGCCGCCACCATGCTGCCGTTCTGGCAGAGATGACCTTTCTGCGACAGATCGCATTACTTTCTCCCGCGAATCGAGACGAAGAGATCGAGGACTCTACGAGGAGGCCGTCCCAAGTCTTTGACAACATTGCTCTACTGGGTGATATAATGGCCACAACAGCGATCCCGGGTACTGGAACTCCTTTTCCTCTGAAGCCTCAAAGTAACCAGTCTTTCTCGTCGAACGTCAGGCCAGCGTTGAGAACAGAAACAAAACCTCCAAACCAGTCATACTCAACGAACCTGACTGCCGCGGGGTCAGTACCAACAGTCGATATGATGACGAACGTGGCTATGGTACCTCACACATCTGGTTCTCTCGCCGAATGGCTCGGCTCAACCTCTCCATACCCGGGTCGGTCGCACTCTGCGGCTCCTGGAAGATTTGAGGAACTAAAAGCACCATTCGTCTTTTCATCGCCGAACGAGCCCCCGCTGGACTCCAACAGGGATAGTCACCCCCAAGGAAGCGATACACCGCGAAGACCCAAAAGTATATCGGAGAGTAATGTGGTTTTTGACTCGTCGGATGCAGCTGGACTGGCTCTCATGCTTGAGGAGCAGACGACACTGACTCCCTCTTTGCCAGCAACAACACTGCTCACAACAAGGGGCTCGAAATTGCCATTTCCCAACGCCATGTCGCCGTATCGGCCAGTATCCTCAGTATCATCCTTCTCGTCTCTCCATGACGCTTACAGCTCGACTGGCCCACAGACCCATCCCACACGTTGGACTGACTCGATGATATCGCTAGACAGCTCATACAGAATACAGAGGCCATCGATATCGCCAATTACAGGGCAAGCATCCCCTAGTACATATGGCAAAGGGGTTTATACTGCTTTGTCTGAAGACCCCGCAAGCCGCGCATCTTCCTCGTCGGTCGCACTGCCAACCCACCGTCGTCCTCAAGCTCCACGTCCTCTTTTCTGCGTCAACACAAAGCGGGCTCGTCTCAGCCACCCTTTGAATCCAGTTCGGGACAAAGCCCATGGAACAGTTCGCCTTCCTCCAACACCCGCGTTTCATCCCCGTATCATCATGATGGGCCCGCAGATGAAGTCTCGAGGACTCGCCCTTTTTCGAGTACGTCCCCCCATATGATACAGAGCCAAGGTGGTGCCTCAAACGGCGAGTTTGGGTCATACGGTCTGGGAACTGGTTACAGGTACACCGGAACTAGACCTAGCCCACTTTCCCATTCTATATCGCAACCATCGCAATCACAAACTACGCGCTTCCTGGCTGAGCAACGACCAATTTCTCACGAGAACCTGCGATTCCAGCACGCTCCTCAACAATCATCGCCCACTGCTGGTTCGTCACAACAAATTCATCATGGCTATCGGAGATCACCCGAAATCGGATTCGATGCAGTCTCTAAACCAAGGCTTGATCAAGCGGGTTTGTATGAGATGATCGGTTCAATCCCAACGACACCCCAATGTCGAACCGTCGAGCTAGGTCTTAAAAACAGCCATCAGCAACCAGCCTTTATGGTGGCTCAGTTGCAATAAACAAAGAACCGCAAGAGCTGGCATCCGTTCGCTTTGAACCGGAGCCCGTTGAGCTGCCGTAGAAACAATCATACGAACTTAGATGCCTCGGAAATCGTCTACTGTGAGACTGCACGGGATGCCCACTTGAGATGGGTGACATAATACTCGCCACCGACGAATGGGTGGCACAAGCTTATCTAAACTTCCTGTATAAAAACTTGACGTACGAGGGGGTATGGGTGGGTGATTGCGAACCAGCCTGGCTGTTTGATGAGACACATGGCTCTTGGATCACAATTTCGTATACATCAAGGCGCAGCAGATGCCCATTCAGGTTCACGTGTCATGATTCATAACTAGCTCATGAGGGGATTATTCTATTAAGTACAACGTCGTGGCACTCTCGTATGGTATCTCGGTTGGTGTATGTTCTTCCTCTGCGGCGAAATCGACCTCGCCCTTCACCTTTGTACACTGATCTTGCTGGTCATCTCCATTCTATGCAGTAGCAGTCTCCTCCTTGGGCTTCTTCTCCTCTTCGACAGCCTCAACAGCGGGCTTGTCGCCGTTGACAACGGCAGGTTTGGCGAGCTCTTCGCGGAGCTTCTGCAGCTCAGCCTCGAGCTTGGCCTGGGCCTCCTTGGCGCGCTCTTCGGCGGCAGCCAGATCGTTCTTGGCGGCCTCGAGGTCCTTGGTCAGGGCGTCGCGGGCAGAGTCAGACTTCTCTGCCTTCTCCTGCCAGGTGGCGGCATCCTTCTTGGCGATCTCGAGCCCGGCAGAAGCGTCCTTCTTGATGGTCTCGCTAGACTTCTCAAGGTCGGCGTACTTGGCCTGAAGGTCCGCCAGCTCCTTGCTCAAGCGCGAGGACTCCTTGGCGGATTCTGTCTTTGTCTTGTCGTGGGCCTGCTGCAGGGCGCCATGCTTCTCCTCAAGGTCAGACAAGGTCTTCTTCGTAGCCGAGTGCTCCTTCTCGGAATCGACCTTGGCCTTCTCGTGAGACTCCTCCAGCGACTTGTACTTGGTCTCGGCGTCGGAGAGGCTCTTCTTGACCGAACTAACCTCAGCTGCGGCGTCGGATTGGGTCTTGTCGTGAGTCTCCTGCAGAGTCTTGAACTTGCCCTCCCATTCAGCAACGCTCTTCTTGGCGGCCTCGAGCTCGGCGCTCGACTCGGACTGGGCCTTCTCCTGGGCTTGCTTGAGGTCATTGTACTTGGCCTCCCACTCGGCGACGTTCTTCTTCGCGGCGTCGACCTCGGCACTGGACTCGGACTGTGCCTTCTCCTGGGCCTTTTGTAGGGCAGTGTACTTGTCCTCCCATTCGGTGGCAGCCTTCTTGGCGGCATCCAACTCGGCGTTGCTCTCGGACTTGGCCTTCTCCTGTGCCTGCTGGAGAGTGTTGTACTTCTCTTCCCATTCCGACACGCTCTTCTTGGCAGCTTCCAGCTCAGCGTTGGACTGGGTCTGGGCCTTTTCTTGGGTCTGCTGCAGCGTCTTGTACTTCTCCTCCGACTCGGCCAGGCTCTTCTTGACCGACTCCAGCTCAGCACTAGAGTTAGACTGCGACTCTTGTTGGGCCTGCTCAAGCTTGGCGTACTTGGCCTCCCAGTTGGCAACGTTCTTCTTCGCGTCTTCGAGTTCGGCAGCGTGGGCCTGCTGCAACTTGGCGTACTTGTCTTCTGACTCGGCAAGGGTCTTCTTCGCAGACTCGAGCTCGGCGCCGGAGCTGGACTGAGCCTCTTGCTGGGCCTGCAGAGTCTTCTCCAACTTGTTGTACTTCTCCTCCCACTCGGCAATGTTTTTCTTGGCGGATTCAAGCTCGGCGTCGCGGGTCTCCTGCAGCTTGGCGTACTTCTCCTCGGTCTCGACGAGGGCCTTCTTGGCAGCGGCGAGCTCCTGATCCGAGTCGGCCTTGATCTTGTCGTTGCTCTGCTGCAGCGCAGTGAGCTTCGCCTGCGCGTCGGCAAGCTCCTTCTTGATGCTGGACAGCTCCGAGTTGGAATCGGACTTGAGCGCGTCGATAGTCTGCTGAAGGGTGGCAACCTTCTCCTGCGCCTCAGCCAGTTCCTTCTTGGCAGCGGAAACCTGCTCGTCGGAGCCGGTCTTGAGCTTGTTGTGGCTGTCGTCGAGCTCGGCGTACTTGGCCTGGACGTCGGCCAGCTCCTTCTTGGCAGCCTCGAGTGCCGCGTCGGCTTCCGTCTTGCGCTGGTCGAGGGTCTGCTGGAGAGCAGCGAGCTTCTCCTTGGCGTCGGCGAGGTCCTTCTGGGCGGCGGATACGTTGGCGTCGGAGCCGTTCTTGAGGTCGTCGTGGGTCTGCTTGAGGGCAGCGAGGTTGGCTTGAGCATCGCTCAGCTCCTTCTTGGCGGCGGCGAGCTCGGCCTCGGTGTCGTTCTTGAGCTTGGTGTGCTCGCCCTCGAGTGTCGAGAGCTTACCCTCGAGAGCCGAGAGGGCGGCTGTCTTCTCGTTGAGTGACTTGGTCGTCGTGTCGGCGTCGGCCTTGATCTTGTCGAGCGTCTCCTGCAGGGTGAAGCGAGCTTGGTCGGCATCGGTGAGGCGAGCCTGCAGCGACTTGACCTCGTCACGCAGCGAGGCCTCCAGTGCCTCGCGGTCCTTCTTGGCCTCGGCCAGCTGCTCCTTCACGACGGCGAGGTCATCCTCGAGGGCCTTCTTCTCCTGGTGGACCTTGTCAAGCTGCTCCTGCAGAAGAGCGAGCTTCTTGTTTGCGCTCTCGAGCTCCTGGGATCTCTGGGACTCGGCAGTGCCGTTGGCTTGGAGGTGCTGGGTGACCTTGTCGTTGCTGGCGGTGAGTTCGGACTCGAGGGTGGCGATGCGGAGCTTGCTCTCGTCGTTGGACGAGGTCAATTGAGCGCCGAGCTCCTGGATCTTCCGACGCAGGTCCTCGGCCTCGCTGGAGAGGGAGGTATACTGCTTCTCCTTCTTGGAGAGGTCCTCCTCGAGGACGGTGATGGTCTCCTCGCGGTCGGCCAGCTTCTGCTCAAGCTCTTCCTTGGAACCCTCGATGCGGTGACCGTTGCCCGGAGAAAAGACTGAAACAACGTTGCCCATGATTGGAGAGATTTCTCAACGAGGCGACGCGGCAGTGTTCAGTCTCGTGGGATGGAAAGAAAAAGCGGAAGAGTGAGGATGGTGAAGATTCAGGTTCAGGGTAAGAGGCACTATGCAAGCAAGACCCATGAACGTCGGTGAGTCGTTTCTTTGGCGGGTGACGGTGACGGTGACGGTGACGGAAGGAACCTGAAGGAAATGTCGGTCAAAGGTAAACAAACCAACAGGAAAGGCGGTCAGGCTTTTCTGCAAGCAAGGGTATCTTTTGTTTTTTTTTCGTCGTCCGGTTTCTTTTTTCTTGTTTTCTGGCCTTGGGCTCCTCTATCGTGGGTCGCTGTTGCTCACTTGGTGATGGAAATGAGAGACCTACTTTTTGAGTGGACGGACCCCTGCCGCAGCCCCGCCGAGCTATTGGCAGCCCGGCCGTTGTATCCACCCAAGCTAGTCCATAAGAAGAATAGACTCGAAAGATTGCAGGAAGTACCTTTGGCTGAACCACAGCGCACAAAGATACTTTGTGCAACATTCGAAGTGGTGGTGTTTGACGTGTTTCTCGGGCTTTCAGGGACCTGTCATTGTGTGATTTGTGTGATTAAGTGACGGCGCGCCAGTCGAGCATTGTTCTTGACGGTTTAACCCCTGGAACGTGGGGGCCTCTCAATGGCTGCTGCATTTTGTTCACTCGCCGTTGTCGCCGTTGGGCACAAATATCGTCTCATTGGTGCAGTGGCAAAGGTAGGTAGGTACCTTGGGACCTAGGGAAACCACCTCAACCAGGAAGGTGCCCTCGAGGTACTTGCTTGGTTTTACAGGCATTTACAGACCGAGGGAAGACGGCAGAATCGAATGGTAAAGAGGGGGATTTCAGACCCAGGTTCTGCCTAAGGTACGGACACTGACCGATCCAGACAGCCAGGTTGCAACAGCTGAGCAAGGTCGGATGCGAGTGTGAGCACATGCAAATCAATCAATCTCACTCCCCTCCCCTCCCACCATCTACCTCAATCTCAAGCATGCCATCTCAAGCATCTCGCTGCTCCACTCGTCACGATCTCTCTCGACGAGTCATGGGCACCCACTATATGCCAAGGTCGGATGCCATGGCAATTCTCATCATCCCAAGTTGATAGCGCACGCTATTCATCGCAGTAACATACTTCTTCTCTTTGAAAAATGTCGGTTTTGGCAGTCATTGAACGTACGCCCTGTACGGTGGTTGACGCTCCAGCTGGCCAAGTGAGACCGATCCAACGCGCAATTCTAGTAATCACGGTGGTCTTCTCCGTCTGTGCGTTTCACCGACTCTTATTGGACTGTGCAGTAAACACGGGTTTTCAGGTGAGCAATGATGATTATCCTACGTATCTTGTTCTATTAAAGCCCACTTCAACCACACGGCCTCAATCTCTTAGGGGACCCCTATTGCAGCTTCACCACCCGCGCCCCTCTTTCACAGCCTCCGTCCGGTCGGCGCCCACTAACTATGGTGGGGCCCTCAGCCCGGGGTTCTTGTTGAAGAAATTGGACGCCCGGAGCATGACGTTCACGGGCTCCGCCGGCATGACGGGGAAGTCCTCCGTCCTGAGGAACTGCGTGAGCCCGAATTGCTCGTGACGCACAATGTTCGTGCTCTCATTAGGCTTGTTGCGTGCGACTCAATCCACATCGTGTGGTTGTGCGGTGGTTTTTAAGCTTGTTGACCGGCACATATGGTCATCTGTTGGGAAATTCTCGAGGTTCTTGCAAGGCACCATCCAGAAACTCTTGCAGGCGCGCCTGCTCACCATGCTTCCCGACAGGATGAGAAATGGAGAACAGTTGATGTTGATGACCTTGTACCCAAACTGCTGCTTCGCTGAGGCGTTGATGCTGCTGGGGTTGATGATTTCATATGTCCAACTGTTCTCACGGTAGTAGATGGCAGCTTTCTCTTGAGTAACTATCGCGTGTCAGAGTCTTTCTGAAATGAATCCGTTACAGAAAGTGTTCTCGCGGGATCCCACCGGCCCATTTAAATAGAGTACATTGCTTCTGAAGGCAAATTCAGTTGACCCATCAACTCGAGGTCAGCCTGTAATAAGGGGGGAAACGTGCTAGTTGCTGTGGGCATTGATTTGAGGGGGAGTCCACATGCCATATGGAACCGTCAGCTCGGAGGTTTGCCCGCACTACTTGTCAAACGTACCCGCCATACAAGTATCAAACTTCTGCATACCTTCCGTAGTATACATAAGGTCGAATGCACGTTCGTGGTCGGTAGTCGTGATGATTTTGATGAAGAGCTTCCATCGGCTCTATATCGATTCGGTAAAAGTGGTCTCTCTTTAGCCATGTCGTGCCAAGGGAATGAGCGGAACTTTGTTTAGACACATTACGGCCGCATCGTTCAGTTCCTCTCGGAATATGGTGTAGCAGGCGAGCGGCGTGTTATTCTACCGAACGTTGTGCTATAGAAATTGAACTGATTAGGTCCCATTTATAGCCTTAGCTTCTCGGAGTGGAGGTTGTTGTGGTGGTGACACCGGCGGAAAGCAAATCACAATTCGCGGTGCAGCAGATAATCTTGTCAACTACTGAATATCGTTCTTGTTTACCTGATTAATTATACCGCAGTAATAATAAAGCATTCTTCCAGTTGTCTGAAGATCAGTTAACCAAAACCGGCCATATGCGGGAGATGCATGAACCATCCAATAGGAATGAGTCGCTTTGAAGTGATGATAGTCTTAGAGAGCCTGGCAAGGCCAAGTACGAGAGCCGCCACTAATGCTCACTGACAGGGACATCAAGTCACTCCCGAGGAGTTCGGGCAATATCTGTTGAGACACGCGAGCGTAACACACTGCGTTTTGGTTCCCGTGTCCGACAATCGTGCTGGCAACATTCCCAAACCTTAGGTAGGGAAGGGCGAAGAGTGTTCGGAAAACACACACAAGGGTATGTACAGACTCACAAAGAACGCCACGAGGAGTCTGTAGATGTTTTTCCCCAGTCGTCGTCTAACAAGATTGCAGGCGGTTGTCGCACGACAGCGAAAGTCAACGTTGTGCGGCCAAGCTGTAGTGTCGGTTTTGGAGTGAACACAATACTGGTTTCTACAGAGACACGGGGTTAAATATTCAGAGATACTTTAGTTTGTTACGTGCGCCGGTTGCTGCAAAATCTGTTAGGTCTCGTGTCATTGATTTAGACGCGTAATGTGTATCCCGTTCGGCCAAGTCGGCATGCATCGGCTGTGCCTGCATTAGTACATTGGCAACGGCCTCAAACGCTGAAACCTTCTTCTTGTGAGGGGTAGGGTGAGCACATAAAACAGCACGAGGTGCAGGGACACGCTTGAATGCCATTTTCCGGTGTGTTGTTCTAGCAAGAGGAGAATTACTGCAGATGCCAACTACTACACGGCACTCGCCATCATCATGAGCGTACCGAACACTATGTTTGCCTGGAGGAAGCACAAAGGCAACCCAGTCCCGGTAGGCGTCGCACGCACATCCAAAGAAACTTCAAGTTCTGATAAAAAGTCAGGTTTGGGAACAGGTTCCAGTTCCGGAACCACCTGCGACCGGCGTTTTGTGCGAGATGCTTGCTTCTGGTGGTGGGAAACATACCCAAGATTAGGTCTCCAATCTGACAGTCACGAGGCTTACGATGTTCTGAATAGTCTGCCGCAGCGATCACTCTCTTTTGACCATTGAGAAACAACCAGCTTGGTTTCAAGACAAGTTCACTCTGGTGTGCATACCTGAGGAATCTTCGTCGCGCTACTGCCTGGACCAGCTGACAAGAAATCAGGGCCACGAAGGGTGTGGGGTGATTGTGAAAATTGGTAGTGAAGTCACTGATATAAGATTTCAAGTGGTCCGTCGCACCTTTCACTCAAGCTCACCCCTCAGCGGCTACAAGAAATAGTAATTGACGCTGCCAGTAGGGCGATATTGTTGCACTCTTCGCCATCCCAGGATGCGGCTCTTCCGGTTGCGGCGAGTGCTCGCGGGACTTGGCTCAGCTATGCGAAGCTGGGCATCATTCTGGTATAGGCCAGGACGGTTTCTTTGCGCCCTACGCCGCCATCGACTTACGTGGCCTTGCTCATGTTCCTCAAGGTGTCACACCGGCTGAGGCCGCGGTTGCTACTGATGCCGTGACCACAGCCTATCATGCCGTCCACAAACGAGGCGAGGTTAAGCCCACAGAGATTGTATTTCTTTTCGGATTGGGAGGGCTTGGATTCAACGCATTACAGATCATTTTGGACATCGGAGCGAGAGTTATCGTGTCCGATATTAGAGTTTGCCTTCTTCGGGAAGCGGCTGCAATTGGTGTTCCAGAACAGGACTTGGTACCACCAGGAAAGCGAGTCCAAGACTTTGTTATTGAGCAGGGTTTGGCGGGCAAGATCGACACGGTTCTCGACTTTGTCGGCACTAGCCAGACGTTCGAGGATGCACAACACATAGGTACGAGTCCCCACTCATCGCAACGTCTGCCCTTTGACTCGGAAATTGTATCTAAGAAGCGTCACAAGTCCGCCGCGGAGGGAAACTACTGTGCGTCGGCAGTCTCGACACCGAGAACACTATACATATGAAGATTAGCACAAGGAAACGTCTCTCTTACATGTTTTCCTATGGCGGTCAGATTCAGGACTTGAAGGAAGCTTTACAGCTCATTGCGGACGGAAAGATCAAGCCTCAAGTGGAAACAGCCAAACTGGGAGATTTTCCCCATGTCTTGGGGCGTCTAGAGAGGGGAGACGTCAAAGGTAGAGTTGTTTTACTGCACTCGTGATGTTTCAATCAAGGTCGCTCAGATCGTCCCACATCGGCCTGAACTTGTGTGATGTTGAATCTCCATGCGCATGAAGGAAATGCTACGAGAAGACTGGGTGATCGTGAACCCTCGATGGTCATCCATTGACACTTGTAACACTGGCAATTTCCACCTCTACCTCTGAGATGGTGCCAGCAGCAGCAGCAGGAAGAGTCACGCGAATCATTTATCCGAGGTGGTTGGAAGCGAGGGATACGACATCACACACAGCATTCCAGCCATTTTCCTAGGTCTTCAGAAGACTGCCGACCTTCATTTCAGCCCGTGATTCCTTGCCTCACTCACTACATCAGCGTACATTTTGGGAACGTACAGCGTCTATGCGTCTCAGCATGGTATACAATGTACATCCGAAGGGGAGGGAGAATGGTATGTACCGCCAGACAAATGCAGTTTATCCAAATACCATCTGTTGTGAGTTGGGACGTATGTACGAGAATGTCATTTACGAAGTGATCTATCTTCTAGAAAATCAAACGAAGGATGCGTTCCTGACTTAAATACACAGACGCACTGAGTTTCAGAGATGCATTGACCAGTGCGGTCCGGAGGAACTGTTCTTCCGGTCGCATCAGCCTCGCTGCATTATCACAGCCTCGTGACACCATCTTTGACATCATCAACAACCGTCGCTCTAGTCATATAGGCCACTGTACCGTAAATTGTTGGATAATTACAA